>SRMA01027219.1:327457-355029 GCA_007224835.1 Danionella cerebrum | reverse complement strand
AACCTTCACAGCAGAATGTACTGTAGACTGAGCCGTAACGACTGTACGGATTTACATTAAATAAGAACTGACTGAAATGTAATAAATCCCCACAAGCAATAGTCACGCTTGACTCTTCTGGCAAGATAATTGTCGCAGAAATTAAGAGTCTTTCATAACTCTGGTGTAAACCTCTTCAAATGTTGGTCTTCTGCAGCCCCCCTTCAGATCTGTTTTGCCTGAGATTGGGTTGAAATGGGGGTCTTCACCTGTTAATAAGGGAGGGGCGTGAGCGAATGAGCCCCAGAAGATAAACAGTAACCTCAGTAACAGGACTCCTCTCCTTTGGGATACTGGGGCTAAATGGAGACACAACTGAACTCATAAATACTATTCAGTCATTATTATTATTTATTATTATTAAACACATATTCTCATAGGGGAAGAGATCTCAGGGTCATGAATAGTCATGAGGTATGGTGCTGCATGGATGGACGATTGTTCACGTCACCAAGAAAAGAGAAACAAACCAGTTTTTCTCAGTTAAAACCATGTTCAACACAAATAAATCTCATAATGGTGATGTTGATTTCAGGAAACAATTTTGAAAAAAAAATTGGAACTCGTAACTTTGCTTTAAAGAGAAAAGTACATTATTAATAAGAAACAAGGCGCAGAACAATGGAATTTAATCCAGGAAAAAGATCTGAACTGTAAACTGTGAGTCAGTTTGGATAAAAGCATCCTCTACTTTTTCTGAACAGAGTGCTGTAAGTTCCTCTGCGGCTGTCTGAGGAAAAAACCAAAGAAGCGGTTGGAACTGGAGACCCTCCATCATAACAAGTGGTTCAAGGTAAAATATTCGTATGACGCTAGAGCCGGTGTTTCTTCTTCAGTTCCACGTTTGTTTTCGATGTGTTTGTGTGATGTTCCGTGATAATAATTCTGCTTTTTTGTTCCAGCTTCCCACCAACCCAAGAACCACAAGAGCTCAGACCAGCTCCAGGCTGGGAGAGCTCTTCCAGTAGAGAAGCTGGGGTTCATAGAGGTCGTGAGATTGAAGCCACCACCACGATCCTCTACCGATAAGTGTGGCCATTCCTCTTCAAAAAAACATCTTGAGAGGAAACATGGGTGAAGTGTGTGATCGGGTTACCTGGGTATTGTATGTGATTGTGACGACTAGCGCTAGGATGTTTGAAGAGAATATTAGACTTGTAAAGTTTTCAAATATTCTGTTAGAAACACATATTTTAAAAAAATATCAAAGTTTCTCTGAGGATTTCTTGTGTAGTCTGCAGCACCAAGGAGCTCCACTCTCTAGAGAGTGCAGACCAATTGAAGATCGGCTGAAACATCTGGACAGAAGATCTTAATGTTGTCTGCAGCACCAGTGAGGAGCTGTAGACTCCAGAGAGTCCAAACCTGTGGAAGATCGGCAGGAACAACTGGACAGAAGACGACTGCCAAAGGGTGAGCTGTTCATTTCTGAAGCAGAAAATCTGAAATAATTCCAGAGAAACTTTCAATCTGAGGTCGTTGTTTTAATTCTCGGTCTCTGTGTTCGCAGCTCGTCTCAAATTCGTTGTTTCCTGTGGATCGAGCCGATGCTGAACTGAAGAAACTCTCCACAACTGAAGGTATTCATTACAGTATGAAGAATATACTTTATCTTTCCATTGTAAACAGTGCGCTGAACAATGCTTTCTGTTTGTTTCAGGTCTCAGTTGTGGAGCATATATATATATATATATATTATATGTATATATATGTAGGAGGTGAGGTCCGTTCCGATGGTGGAGCTAAGCTTAATACGGACCAAACCGAAGGCAGACGGACAGCAAGACATCATTAATGAACACAATGTGCCTCAAAAAATAAATGATTTCTTATTGATGAAGAACTCTGAGGTGGAAGTGTGGTTGTTTTGGGGCTCTTCACCATAAGGTCCTGGCCAGCTCACCATAATAGAATCCACCATGAATTCTACTGTGTATTAGAGGGAACATGAGGAGCATCTGTCAGAAATTTATAGCTGAAGTGGGACTGGGCCTTGCAACATGACAATGTTGGTAAATCAACCAAAAACTGGAGAGTCCTGGTTAAAGTCTGATCATAATCCCATTGAGTTGCAGTGGGGTGACAGGAAACAGGGGGGGGGGGGGAACACTAGCTATTTGGGTGTTGGGTGTCCTAACTTTCTCCTCAATTTAATTATACATTTTGCTGGATTCCATTTACCAAAGATCTTGAAAAATTGTTTCTTCAGTTTGAATTCTTTCATTATATCACTTTAATCTGTTAGTGTTGTAAAAAAAATACACAAAATGTCAAAGGGTGTCCTAATTTTTTTGTGTGACTATATACAGTGGTACCCCGAGATACGAATGCTTCGAGTTACGAAATGTTCGAGATCTGAAACGGCTCGCGGGAAATTTTTTGCTTCGAGATAAGAACAGGTGCGTTCGAGCTCATGCAGCGCTGTGCAGACCGATCGGCGAGATTAGCCGAAAAAAACGGAGCAGTCAAGTCGGACACGTTGGGAATCTCGTTGCTTCATGAAACATGTCAGGTCACGTGGCGTTTGCCTACTTTGTCGCAGATGAACTAGAAGTTATAGAAATACCTTTTCTGTTGGATGAAATGCAGCAGAATGAACATATATGTGCGCTTAACAGATTAACACTTAACAGATTTCAATTTGTCTGATTTAAGTGGTTGTCTGTTTGTAATTTTTGTGGTTTAAAATGTATGTGATATTTATGGCATAAACAAGTTTTAATGAACTAAAAACATTGAACATGAATGACCTGCACATTATAAGGAATTAGGCTGTGGTTTTTTGTAGTTTGATTCAGATTGTAGTTATGTAGTATAATTTTGTAGTTATGTTGTGTTCTGTGGTATGTATTTTTTTTTTTACATTGAACTCTTACCTTCAGTTAGCTAAGGGCAGGTTAGAAAAACCACCAAGAAAAATCATAGATGCACAAGCGCAATGTATATGTCTTTATTATAATTTATACCAGTGTATAAAAATGATCTGAATGTTGTATTTTTCAATTGACAATGCACACTAGCACAATGCAGCACATGCAGGTGAAGCAGCTACTACAGATTTCAGCATCAATGTTGACCACATTACATTAAATTACTGACATTTTAGTTATTCCATAAAAAAATATTACTCAAATATGCAGCTGAATACTATAGGTGGTCTGTATGAAAAAAGGACAATAATAAACTTATGCACAAATCCAATAAAAATAATTTAAGGGAAAAAAATGTACTGCAGTCAAAAGATCGTGAACTATTTACGAAATGGTATGCAAATTGATTTTTTATGCAATTGTATGGATTGAAGCACGAAACACGCGTGATCATCGTCATGTGGTGAATGTGGCCAATCATGAGAAGCTGTGACGTCATCATATCCTGGCGCAGTCGCTCCTAAAATGCTGCTCTGGCTGAGCAAGCCGGCTCGTGGCATCAGCGCCATCACGTGGCGTCAGCGCCGGTTCAAGTCGGACAGAATTTCTAACCGGCATGCACTACTTCAAGTCAGCCGCCGATCGGTCTGCGCAGCGCCGCATGAAGTCGAACGCACCTAACATTTACGAGCTGTTCTGCTCTATTTTCCACCCGACGTCATGACGTCACGTAGTGCTTCCGGGTTCTGGCGCTACTATATCCCAGTGCAAAAAGGGTCTGATGCGCTTCATAACACTTCAACAACACAGCGAAACATTATTTATAGATTACAAATAATGTGTTATAACAAATGTTAAAAAAATAAATGTGTCGTAAAATAAATAACGTTTATAACGTGGAAAGTGCTGTTCTGTTAGCAAGTTAGAGAAACCCAGTGACACGTTCTCAGGAGCATCTTCTCCATCTTTCTCCGCTTGTGCTTGAAGCCGTGTTTGTGTTAGTAATTCTTGAAATATCTTGATAAAGTTAACTTTCAGTGGTTAATGTATTGCCGTATTGTCTTCTGCCATCCGTTCCACCTCCTCCAACACATCGCTTCACTCAAGGTAAGGTTTGACATTTGTGTACATATTACGTATTTTGCTTGTGTTTTATTCTGTTTTATTATCATTTATTACATTAACAATGTGTACAGGTTTGGATTTAAGGATCTAAGAAACGTTACTTGATTTTTCTCTGGTTTTCGTCTACTTATACTGTTGTTTCTGAGATCTGTTGCGTGGATTAGGCGTTTTACATGTAAAACTTGCTTCAACATCCGAAGGAAACCCTGGAACGGATTAAGTTTGTATCTCGGGGTACCACTGTATTTTGGAAAGTCTCCAGGAACGTACAACTACAGGAAAGTTACAGGCTCTGGTGGTAGGAGGGGCTAAAACATCAAAGTAGTTTTCTTATCAACAGATTCTTATGTAGCAACGTTGCAGAGCTGCCTTATTAATCATCATCATGATCCGAGCTCTTGTCTTCTTATTTTGGCAAGCAGGTAAACATTCTCTATTACAAATGATAACGGCTATACTTTATAACTCTTTAATAATTTTTGCTTTTCCTCCTTTGTCAGTATCTCTTGTCAATGGAGGTGTTCAACAGAGCCCTCAAGATCTAATCAAACATGAAGGAAACTCTACTCAGCTTCAGTGCAGACACAATATTCCCTCACACACAATTATCACCTGGTACAAGCAGTCAAAAGACAGTGGATTTACAATATTGGGATACACCTGGAATAAAAATTCATTCCCTGAGGATCACTTAAAAGATAAAATCAGCCTTGCTGGAAATGGAGCCGTTAATGGCTCTTTAACCATCAAAGATCTTAAACCCAGTGACAGTACGGTGTATTATTGTGCTGCTAGTTTGCACAGTAGTTTGCACAGTCATGCACCAGTACAAAAACTGCAACAGAATTAACCACAGTGGGATTTTACAACTGCACTGCAGTGCAAGGCTCACTTCCTGTTAATATTATGCTTATATGCTGCTTTGCACAGCTTTACGACTGCCTACAGGTTTTTCAAATAAATTACAAATCTAAAATTTGTTACTAGTAAGAAGGTTCTGGTTCGAGGACAGCCTAGGACTTTGCATGTTCTCACTATTCTTGCGTGGGTTTCCTCCAGTTTTCCCCACTAAGACTAAAACCATACATCAGGTTAATGGAATTCTTTAAATTCCCCTTAGAAGTGAATGTCTGTGTTGCCCTGTATTGGAGGTGTGACCCGTCCAGGGATTACCCCGCCTTTCACTCTATGTGTGCTGGAGGGATCGGCATGAGCAGAACCCCAAAGAAAAAAAGAGGCTAAAGAAAATGAAAGAATGAATCTATTATTGTGATATTCTTTTTTCCCCCTCAATCTTTATTGAGCAAGGATGAATATTAAAGAAACAAATACTTGTCAGACATCAATGTTATACAAAAAAAATTCTAAGAGACAAACTTATGATCGGCAATGATATAAATACACAAAATATAATTAAATGATTACAATTTAATACCTAATCAAATACTTGCGGGATAAAAAAAACTATATTTATTAATGTATTATTATTATTTTTTGGGGGGTTGTTTAATTTCTATGAGAATTATTTTGCATGGTACTCCAGATGTATTTTTTTTTAATGAACAAAGAATTTTCCTTGTAAAATAAAGAAATTAAGCACATACTGTTCTGATACTAACAGATATTTTGTAAAGAGCCAATGTTGATAATTATATTAAAATTCAGGCCAAAACTGTGAAGACCAAAACTCTCAAAAATCATAACTTCAACGGATGACATCACTTCCTGGATCTTTTTGTACTTAATAGGTTCATAACACTCAATCTAGAAGAGAGACAACATGACGACTGCTCCATCTGTCTTTCTTTCCATCTCTATTCTTTGTCTCTCAGGTAACTACTTTCCTTAAATGCTGGGTTAACTTTTAGATGAATGTTTGTACAGGGTCTAAACATCTTTTCTTTTTTTCTTCAGGTACCATTCTCTGTAAACATGTTGCCCAGACTCCCAATAGTCTCCTGAAGAAAGAAAAGGAATCTGCAAAGATTGGTTGCTTTCATTTCGTTAAAAACTATGATGTCGTACAGTGGTACAAACAAAGCCAGCGATCGAAACTTCAGTTCATGGGGTATCGTAATATACACCAAGACACAGTTGAGATGGAATTTAATGAGAAGATCGAACTGGACGGAGATGGAAGGAATAATGTTTCTTTGACTATCAAAGACCTTGAGCTGAAAGACAGTGCAGTTTATTTCTGTGCTGCATATTACACAGTGATCTCTATCACTTCTGATGAGCGCAAAAACTCTCCCAACTCTCCCATGCTCTCTTCATCTCAGCACTATTCTGATTTTCTTTTGTTTCGTTCAATTTAAGTTAGTAAGGATGAACTTTGTGTGCACAATAAGTTAGTACATACATTTGGGTGGCATAGTGAGAGAAAAATAACGTGATTTTGGAAAACAGTCCATAAATTGAAATAATGGTTTACCGTTAAGGTTTGTATTAACAGTGTGCAACTGAATGAAAACAAAACGCGGCATAACTTCTGAAGTCAGAGGTTTCCTGTTGTTGTCACACTTCTTTCTGCAGATATTCTCCTAATCATTCAGGAGGTCGACAAGTGGTGACTTAAAACTCAGAACTTCTGTTGGTATTAGTTCTGGTGCTTTTTAAGACGACCATCACATGCTTTTTAAATGAATAGAGAGGGACAAGGTGTTGTCACATCGAGTGCAGCGGCCATTTGGTTTGCATTCTTGAATTGTTTTAAAATTGGAAAACATTAAAATATAAACTAAACAACTTTTACCAACAAAATAGAATAACAAACCCCAAAAGTAATTTGGTTAGCTTTAGTTTCTTTTGGTAGGAATCACTCTGTTTATTGTTTAACCATAGCAACGGTAACATCACCCTACAAATATGGCGGAGGAGTTGATGTCATTCCTCCTGCTTTATGCAGCCCCCATGCTCACATTATGGGTTGGTGTGTGTCTATTTACATTTATCATGGCAGCTTGTGGTCAAAAGTGGAGTGGTTTGTAATCCGAGCATTATTTGGAACGTGAATAATTAGCGAATAACGATAAAGAAAAAGATACCAAGGGTCAAAATTAGATATTGAAGTCTGTCTATTTGGACAGCGCGTTATCCCAGGCTTCTCATGTTTGCATTCATTCTAACCAATCGAAAAGCAGCCAAGGAAACACGTACAATGATGTATGTGACCAATGAGTGGCCTGTATGATGTCACATGCTTGTATTTTCAACAAGTGCGAATCTAAGTGATCAGTGTGGTGTAAACGACGATTAAAGAGCCTCCCTTCTGTATCTTGGCTGTGTGTTTGGCGTCTGTCATGCTGGAACATTCATCCACCATCTATTTCTATACGTTCTTTGATTTATTATGTCGGCGTCTTCTACTTTCCTCTTTCCCCATGTGGTGTGGAGCACCTCTGTAGTAACGTGAACGCAGAAAATTTGTATATAGACGCCTTAATTTATTATATACAAAAAAGGCCTTCTCGTAACTTCCATTTTTCGTTTCATTTCAGTAAGTGATGATTTTGGTCTCTTGGACTCGTTCGTTGGAAACGGTGCATTATTTTCAAATATTTTGGGCGATATTCCAGTTTTGCATCTTTGGATAGAAACATGGCTACCAATGTGCTTTCACAACGTGGACAGGCCCTTTTGATGAAGGGCGTCTTTGTCTTTGCATAAGTAAATCAAACATTGGCTCTCAGAAATCTCTAAACACATTGCCTTTTAAATGGTTAAATCCAAAATACATTCAGCTACTGTCTCCTAAGACTTCAGTTGAGGTTGATTTTGCAATTTACAAGTTGCCAGGAGCAAGAAATCTTAAGAATGCAAAACAGGACTATTCTTCAGTTTTCAATTCGTTCCATATAGGTCCTGTTAGAAGTAAAACAATTCAGCAAGAACCTCTTTATCTGCCTCTGTAGCTGAACGACTCAGCTGAATCTCATTACAGATTATGTCTGTATTTTGTGGTACCAGCAGCTGACTGTTCAACAGTCTTAAACTCATTGGATTTATGCATTATAAAAACACAACTGTAGAAAAGGAGTGTGCAGCGATTTTTAATTTGAGAGAAAACCTTCTCTCTGTAAACGTAGGACAAACCAAAATGAATAATATATACTTCTGTGCAGCACGAGCACAGTATCGGAAGAAAATACTGTAGTTTTATACACTTGTAAGATCTGGTGTCTGGGAAATGCTACTGTCGCTTCATTTCCTGTCAGGTGGGGGCAGTGCTATTTCACTCATTCTCTTGACAATGTGTTGGCGATCACTTCAGATCTGCCACTGCTTAGGACTAACTGTGCATGTATGATGCTGTTCGTCATATACATTTATTTGACATCATTAGTCTCAGGTAATTTTACCACCGTTGTATTTGTTTTTACCAAAAAAGAAATGAAGAAAGTAAATATTTGTTCTTTTAACAGGTGAAAATGAAGACAAGACTGTTCACCAGAAACCAGATAATCTAATCTTGAATAATGGAGAAACTTCTGAGATTAAATGCTCCCATCAAATCCCAAACTATGACCGTTTGCTATGGTACAAGCAATCCCGAAACAAAGAGATCACATTCATGGGATATCTGATTGGTGAAATGGGATACCCTGAAGAACCTTTCCTAAACAAAATCAGAATTCAAGGAGATTCAAATAAATTCAAAGGCTCCTTGACTTTGCTTAATGTGACATCGGAAAACACTTCTGTTTATTTATGTGCAGCCTATTACACAGCAGCACCAAATGTGTTCGTCTCATTCAAAAACATACAGTAATTAAATGTTAAGCAACACCTGCGACTAACCAATGCTTGATACTGGGAAGGCTCCAGATGTTTCCGATACCTTGACTTCTCATGCAGTCAAACTAATGTATTCAGGATGAGAAGATCCAACAAGGTTCATCTAAAATAGTCAAGGAACAAACAAGTAATTGTAATCCTACATACATGCACATTGTTTAGTAATTACTTCGGAATTTCTCTCGTTAATTCCACGAAATTCTTTAATCCAGGAAGTGTGGATGAAAAAAATTCATGGTTTATTATTTACATAACACTTCACTGTTTCCTTAAAATAAAATCCTTTACACATCAAATAAAACATCCCTTTCGTAAGGAAGCCTGGTTCCGCCACTGAAGATATTAAATACAAAATCATTAATAATCATAAAAATAATAGTAAACCTCTCACAAGATTTGCACTTTTCCTGATCTCAGGTGTAGGTTTTTCTAGCGTCCACAGAAAATTGTCCACCGATACACCTTTAATACTTGGCAGCGGAAATATATGTTTATCTCAATTAAATACAGAAAATCGATATATATTTCTTATAAAACATTTAGTTTTTCCAAAATAGTCATTACTGACGGGTTTTGTAAATTTATCCATAATAAGATACAATCTCACTCTTTACAGATTGTAATCATTCATTATGAGTTTATGAATACGAATTAGTTATATGAATTATTCTGATTACAGGCCATTAACGTTACGATCTTCAACCAAACAATGAAAAAGAAACTCATCAATGAATGAAATTTAAAGTCATCAAATGACGATTGATGCTTTCAGATACTATTTTCTCGACAAATCACAGCTTTAACCACTTTCTGACCTCAAGACGTTGTCAAAGCGATCTCCAAACTAAAAACCATTGGCCCTTTAGAACTGAGAACTGTTGCATACCGGCTCATTTAATCCTTAAAGTCCCTGCATGCACCAATGTGTGTGTGTGTGCCAATCACAGCGGCTGTGACGCAACCCACCTATTGTTTCATTTTGATTTCAAAAAGTTTATTCGTTTTGATATTTTCGTTAAAAAAGAATATTACAAAAGTTATGACACATAATTTACAAGGTAGTTCAAGGAAGTACAATCCCTGTGATATGGCTTGTGTTTTTTACAGTTCTGGCACAAAAACAGGTTTAGGAAAGGCAAAGCATTACCTTTTTCCATATCAAATTTCTATACAAAGCACATAAAAAATGATACTACAAAGTAAATTAGAGAAAATTCTTTTCAATAGTTTGCAACTTAAAATAATAAAAAATAAAATTAACATTAAATTACATCAGAGTACACCTGTTTTTCTCAATAAAACATCTTTCAGGTTCTACAAGTTGTAATACTTTATTATTTATTCTTTTTATATTCTTAGTCACACAAACCCTGCATCTTTATCATATGGAGATATACCCATAACCACAAAGCAAAAACACAAACAGAGGGGAAGGGCTAGAGGGTGGAAATGAAATATGATCTACTTATCATCAAATGCAAAGACAGGAGCGCATGTTCTTGGAATACATTGAAACAGGAAGAAAATGTTCCATTTCTTGATTTTTCTCTTGCTTCCTCCATTGGGTACACCAAAAGATTGTTGTTTTTTGGACAGTTCTGTTTGTTTTTTCTTTAAATAATTATTTCTCACCTTTTTTCACAGACACGGGATTGAAGCAATCTTCAGATCTTTTCAAAACCAAAGATCAGAATGTGACCATCTGGTGTTCTCAGATTGGAACCTCTTTCAACAGCATGTACTGGTTCAGACAGACCCGCATTGAGCCTCTGGAGCAGATAGTCTATGTCTACGTTGAGTTAAAAACCTGGGAGAATAGTTTTGACCAGAGAGCTTCGGCTGAGAGGAAGGGGTCCTCTTTAGAACTGACTCTTTTCCATCTACAGAGCTCTGACAGTGGGATTTATTACTGCGCAAAGCAGGATGCACATCAGTCAAACACAGTCTGTAACCTCAACAAAAACAGCCGTTTGGGTCCCTGATACACATTAAACACCTGGTCTCATAGCATCAGTGAAAAACAACTTTCTTAAAATATATTTTGACACTTTTCCCCAAAACTAGGAGAGTAGTACAAAAGTAGCTTCATGGCTCACTTTTTTCTTCAAGTATTATAGTGTGGTAATATTGGGAGGCTTTGCACGTCATATCCAGGATTAAATAGTTGTTTATTTTAAATTCAGTTAAAATACGCTTCTTCGTGCCCAACATGATTGCTTTGTGGATATTAATTTACTGTTTTTTGTATTTCAGTTCAGTTTAAATTCAAGAGAAGCGTTTTTATTTGACAGATTTCTATAACTTTTCTCACAATCCTACCATCTTTTAGTTTTGGTTCCTCATCAAAAACACGCCTCAAGCTTAATTCAGAATTTTTCATGCGTTGTTGTGTGAGAAACAGAGAAATGGGTATACATTAGGTAGGGTAGCTCAAAGTGCCTCTGCCGAGAGCAAGAGAGAGAGAAAAAAAAAAAAAATATATATATATATATATATACACCTTTTTTTTAAACTTAAAATAAAAAAGAAAACTCCACTGTTCTGCTGCCAGCCACAGGAGGCAATCCTGGCATTTTACTCAGGCAGCCATGTGAGACACATTTGGGAAAGACAAATAGGTTTTTACAAGCTCAGATAATAAATGACCCCGAAAAGATCGGATAACTATATAAACTGAAAAAATGTATGATTTGTTGTGTGAGTGGGTACCAGTTTATGAACGGACCAGTATGGGTCCATAGAGCAGGGGTTGCGAAACATGACATTTCTCAGTCAGTTGCCCCTTTGATGGTTGCCAAACTGAACTTTAAATTAAGGGATTTGAGCTGAAGTATTTCTAAAAGCACCGACAAATGCTAGAAATTCCAGCCCAGTTTCTCTTCCTCTGGCAATCATTGTGGCTGTAATTTAAGTAAATTGTGTAATCATAAACTAATAAATCAAGTAAGCGCATAGTGAAGCAGATGCATCCAGTTGTCCTTAAAAACCAATCTCTCAGTTATAACTCTTAAGACATGGAGACAGAGACGGCACATCATCATTACTAGTAGGAGTCACATTTGAGCTGAAATCGAATGTTTGAAAGAAGGGGGAGTGGACTTGACTCGTTCCACACATGCTCTTCAGACCTTTGCACATCGCTTTCTCAGCATTTAATCAACAAAATGATGTTTTTATTCTTCATCACTTACTTAACAACACTGGGATTCTGGATATCTGGTAAAACATTATCCTTATTTCATAACCTCTCCATGAATATTTTTAACCCTAACATCCGGTGATTAAATGCATTTCTGTTTATTTCAAGCAGCAGAGTCACTGAGTGAGCAAGTTCATCAGTCTCCAGCTCATCTGATCACTGGAACCATGGAAACTGTTCAACTCAGTTGTTCTCACTCCATTAAAGACTACTTCATGATCCTTTGGTATCAGCAGCTGGAGGAGGAATTAAATCTTATTGCTTACGTGTATTATAACAGTCCAACTGTTGAATCCCAATTCAAGAATGGGTTCAGTGTTCAGGGAAACGGTGCAAAATACTCTGCTCTTAATATCACAACCAAAGATTTTGGAAGTACCATGACATTTTACTGTGCTGCCAGCAAAGCACAGTGATAAACTTTCAACATTCTTTAATCCAAAAACCATCTGCTATTTTAATAGCTTTACCACAAGACTCTTAGCACCTGACTATAACCTCAGACCCCTTCACTTAAACCAACTGAAATCTCCTCTTGCCTTTTAACTCATGAAACGAAGCCTGTTTCATTCTTTTGAATAGTTTGTAGAAAGTGACTTCAGAAACCCATTTTAAGATTCTTTGAATATCAATGACAGCCTGAAGTCTCTTGAGGTAGTTGTTGTTGAGATTCTTAGTCTTCTCTATTGGTAAAGCAGCCCATTCTTTTTGGCAAAAAGCCTCCAACTCTTGTGAATTCTCGCATGAACTTGTAAATTATTTTTCAATTTCGAACTGCACGTTGAGTTCTTCAGAGTGGTTCAAGAAAACTGAGGTCAGGAGACTGTGATGGCCACTCTAGAACCTTCACTTTCTTCTGATGTAAAATGGAAATCAGAAAATTTGGCTGGGCATGTAAGCCTATGAGCTGAGTGGAGGAGCGCCAATAAAAGTTGGTTATTTGTAATGTTGTGGTCTTTTTGGAAACTAAATAAAACACATGTAAACAGAAAAACAGTTTCATAATTTCATGAAACACATGCACACGGTATGATTTCCACCTCCTAGAAAACTCCAAATACATTTTTAAATGTGTGATAACATTCAAAGTGTTGATTCAATAGTTGTAAATAATCAAGAAACTGTTTGATTTATGTTTATATTTACCTGCCATGGACAGTAGACACAATTCTTGAATCCCTTTAACATTCGCCTTTAAGTTGATCGGTAAACTTCTAAAATTTGCAGTATTCAAATCTGAAGTTTGCAATTTCAAAGGTGCAGTTACAATGTTGTCCAGTAGAAGTCTTGCATCTAATCAAAAGGGCACATGTCTTTAAAAGGTAGTGGGATTGGCTTTGTGTTGAACAGAGAACTGTTTGATTGCCCTTCTATTCAAACTGAGGCTTCCAATACAGAATCTTTAAGATGAAAATAACAATATATTTGGTTTATTTCAGTTTGCTGTGGTTCTTGATCTCAGGTATGGAATAATAAGTTTCTTTGTCTTTCATTTTCTTGAACTCAATTTTCAAACACATTTCCTATTTTTTCCCGCAGGGCAGTCACTAAGTGACAAAGTTCATCAGACACCATCAGAAATTCTGGTTCAAACTCGAGGACCTGAGAAACTCATCTGTGTTCACACAATACCAGACTTTGACATGATTTCATGGTATGTGCAGCTAAAGAGTGATACTGCTCTAAGCCTCATTGGATATGTACGTTACACATATTCATCCACTGTTGATGAATACAAAGATCGGTTTAATGTTATGGGAAATGGTGCAAAAAACTCCACTCTTGACTTCAAGCCGAATGTGACCGGGAGTTCTGTTACTTATTACTGCGCTGCCAGCGAAGCACAGTGTTTGAGATCATTTTGATCCTCTGCAAAAAAACATCCTTTCCGTTTTCACCACAAACCAACACTGCCTGTATGTTTTACAACTGCACTTCAAATTCTTTAAAACTAAATAGCTACTTTAAAAACTATTCTACATTAAGAAATAAAACTTGTATTACAATTAATGTTAATCAATGATTCTGTTTTTTTATTTATTTGACGATAATTGGCTCAAAATAACTCAAAACTCAATGAAGGATCAACAAAGGGAATAAATCTGAGTTTCAATTATTAGCTTCTTCTTGATGTAAGTGAGCACAGAGTGGAATCCTTCGCCCAATTGTAGATTTAGTTTTAGGTATTAGAGACTGAGTCCAAACAAAAGTCTTGTAGTTTCGAGAAGACATTTTAAAGTTACAATTCAAAAAGTACAACAAAGAATAGACAGCGCAAGTAGTGCAGTGCAAGTAGAGCTGATTCAAAAGAACAATGGGTCATTTTATGGGGCGAAACACAGGTGAATCATATCAACCAAATTGTGGTTGACGTTATAGTAGCAAGCTCTCCACTGCCATCTGCTGTTGTGGAGGGTCCTTAGTGGTAAGGAGGACATAAAAAAGCCACAGTATTTTACAGATTAAGTAAAACAATGAGCACCAAAAATAACATGCCGCAGGCAGGTAGTCAGAGACTTGGGACTAACAGAGGAACCTGCACCAGATCAGAGAAACGTTGGAGTCTAAAGTTAAGGTAAACCGCAGGAAAACAATTAAGCTTAACACTTAAGATATGGGCAAATAAGCAGCAGGTAAAAAGAAGTTCAAGTTCATTTGTATAGCGATTTTCACAACAGACATTGTCTCAAAGCAGCTTTACAGTAAACCAACAAGTTTAAATTCATAAAATAATTAATAAATAAGTTGTGTACATGTCCCTGATGAGCAAGCCCCTAATGAGGGGGACTGTGGCAAGGAAAACTCCCATTTGTAATAAACCTTGAGAGGAACCGGACTCAGAAGGGGAGCCCATCCTCATTTAGGCGACAACAGCAGTGTTATTTATATAAACTATAGTATAAACAGATGATATGGTAGTATAAAGAGATAATATAGTATAAACAGATGATGACTATGTTAGGTGTAGGTCCAGGGGTGCCGGAACATCTCCTCTGTTAGTTGAGCTGGTGGGCGGAGCCTCCGGGGTCTCGCGATGAGTATGGGAGGGAAGAGTGGGGCGGGTTCAGGGGGCGCCGGAGCGAAACAAAAAAGAAGGAGAGAAACAGGCCACTGAGACTAACAAAATAGAGCCTAACATTCTACCAAAATGGGTGTATTTTAATGAAGATTGCCAGCCTAACAACAAGAAAAAAAATTTAAATTGTTCAGGGAAGGTCCAAATCGCTTCTCTGGCCAAAACTCAATCAGCCAGAGATGAAGGCTGCATTGTGAAAGAATGGGATGCTCTCAAGAGCTCAGTAAGAATTATCCAATATTTCCAATGTGGTGCTCTGATGGGATGCCACCTATCCAGTTTTAAAATATGCCCTTGCTCCACTTTTATAGTACACAGTCAGTCGCCAGTGGTGTTTGGAGCCAACAGCAACTGAAAAAAAGCTGTGTCAACAGAGGTCATTACAGAGGCATTTCCTTTAGACCTCCATAATTCATAAGGCTTTCATATTAGCTACAGAACCATGACTGATGTGTTGCATCCAAGCCATGCATCACCAGGTAAAATGGCAATCCGATGGATGCAATAAATTGGGACAACAGGAGAGCTTGGTTGAGTGGGGGTTATGATGTGGGGTTGTTTTTTAGGAGCTAAGGTCTGCCCATTAGTTCACATTAAAAGCACAATGTGAGCAAACTAAAAATGGGCCGTTCCTGACATGATTCTACCAGTACATAAAGTCAATAAACTCCACACAGGGCTCAACAGTTTAACTTAAGTCCTCCTAAAACATACTTGGTGATTAAGTTCCATGGCTTGATCGAAGTATTATTGATAGGTATAGATAAGTAGGGTTGAAATTATGAAACAACCTACACAGCTGCAGGCCTCCTGAAACAGGCAGTGGCGTGGCCAAAGCGTTCATTTCAAATAATTAGCTTAATAAATGCTCTTTTGGATAAAACATACCTAAAAGTTATTATTGCTGAAGATTATGCTCTATTCAAGAGTTTGAATTCAGGACGTGCCTTATGTTCTTGAGAGAAAGTGGCAGGCACGAAGAGCTTGAGATTTTAGTAATACTAAATCTTGTAACACAAAACTTCGAGACTACATCAAAATAGCTAGATAAATCTATAATGATGTCTATAAAAACATAAATAAAAATGTATTAGAATTACCGTACTCAAATGTATTTTTAGTGCAAATGCCAACGTAATATTTATTGTAACATCTTGTTTTATAGTAACATCACCCAGTTGTATAAAGAAGCAGCCCAAATAAAAAATTTGGTAATTTTTAATGCATTTCTACACAGTCTCTAAAACTATTATCCCATTAAATGTTGAAAAAGAGTCATTGGCTGACTGCAGTGCACTTGAGGGCCAAAAATGCCCCCATTTCATCTAAATGAATGGTGGCCCTAGTAACCCAGAACCCACCATTTTCAGGACTTTTGAGAATGAAAACTAAACTTGAATAAATACTTTCTAATGTAGACATCACTGTGAAATAAGTTGACATGTTTTCAACAGGTGGCACTGTTCTGCAACACTTCCACTACAGATGGTAAAGGAGGGGTCTGAGACAGAGAGTGTTCAAATGGTTTGAAATAAATCCCCATACAGGTTTATAGAGATGTTCAATAGTAGTTTTGGTTAATAACAAAAAAACAGATCTGAAATGCAGTTCTTTTCTCATATTTGTTTTCCTGGCAGTTTGGTAAGTGAATTTAAATGTTAACCTTTTTAATCTTTGGCGGTCCAAATAAAGACCGTAGTTCATTTTTCCATCAAAAAGGAGACTACTTGAGGAGTGTTCATCAAACTCCTGCAGCAGCCTTTCAGAAATAGGGAGATTCCTGCATTCTGACCTGTTCTCACAGCACAGAAAAGAAATTTGTGTCTTTGTCCTCTACGACATCTATATTTTAATTATTCATGAGTCTGACCTCTATTATCCTATGAGAAGACGCTGTGTTACTGTGTGTAATTAATCATTAATGACGCTTAACTCTTGACGTGTCCTGTCAAGTTATACCATGCAGTAGTTTGGAATTCAG
Source organism: Danionella cerebrum (assembly GCA_007224835.1). Lineage (NCBI taxonomy): Eukaryota > Metazoa > Chordata > Actinopteri > Cypriniformes > Danionidae > Danionella > Danionella cerebrum. The sequence continues at coordinate 337,942 of SRMA01027219.1, read as the reverse complement.
AATGGTTCACAATTGTTTGTTTCTGTGGTGCAAAGGTGCTGAGGTGATGCATGGCTTTCCCTGTGATGAACTTTGGCTTCGAGCAGTTGTTTGACCACCAACAGCTGACACGTCGATTCTATGTATTTGAAGCAAGCATTTTCCATAAGAGATCTACGAGAACTGGAGAATGGGCAGTTTGCGTTTGTCTGGTGATGCGGTTACAATTGGGGAGGACTTCTATTCCACCTTAGTGCAGGTATGTGTGCATTTTATCAGCTGTTATGGAGCACTTATCTTCTGATATTCCACGAAGCCACACCCATACACCAACCTTCTCTCGCTGTACATGCACATTTTCCCCAACATGTAAAAAAAATGATCTCGGACAGATGAGTACTGAAACAGGTGGGGCTCATGGCCCTTTAAAGATGCTCTCTTGTTATTACATATGAGTCTGCAACCTCTATGCCAGTTGGGATGTTCTGGGAATGTACTGGGAACATGTTCCCTCAGCTGCTGTCACATTCTATAATGTTTTTTAAATATTTAATTTACATCTTATTTATTACTCACATCCAGTTGATTGACAAGTATGAAATACTGTCCAAACTCTGGGTGTATTTTCTATTCATCTATTCACAATGAATTTCCTTTCATGAATAATTTGGTAAAGCTTGTCATCCTGACTGGCACTAAGGTAAACCAAAGGTGTCTAATAGAAGATATAATCTAGAAACCTTCTCACAGAGAAGCACCAGGGCTAGCCACTTTATCATACACTTTATCAACCCACCAATTGTTTAGTTTTGATTTGTGTTTTGTGTCGTGTTGATATTTTTTGTTTTCTTAACCCACCTATTGTTTAATTTTGTGTTTTAAAAGAAGATTTTTTTGTACAATAATTTACATGATATTTCAAATTAAAATGAGAGAAAATGTGCGATCGTCTTCCAGTTTAGTTTTACAGACCCCAAACTGCTGCCATCATTGCCATCTAGTGGTCATTTAGTAACACTTGGAAGCACAAGTCCTGTGGCCGTGGAAAATGGAACAAAAATTGCTTTGGAACAGTGTATACAGTTTAGGAGCGGTTCACCTGTTTGTTTGATACAATTGTCACATTGTAATGATCTTGTCGTTGCTTTTTAGGGGATTTTTAAATTTCTTTAGATTTTTGTTATAAAAACGATTCGTTCTCAATTTTTCAATTATTGTAGAATGTAATGAAAAAATATTTGTAACAAAACTAAAAAATGATATCAAGCATTACAAAAACTGTTTTAAATGTAATTTATTAGAGAAAACTGTAAAGTCGTACAACTGCTCAAAAAGGCCACAAAGGTAGGGGTTAAGATGAGATGTTCCACCCATTTTGAATTGACACTTCATGCTTCTAATTCTGCTCCCTGATGACTGATCCTGGCATATGTCGATCAGCATGGGTGGATGTTCTTTCACATCACTTTTCTTCCTCAGCTGGTTTACAGGTACATTTTCAAAACTAAGTTAACAAGAAGGTTTTGAGGAACATTGATGACCCTGTTTCTATTTCACTGGACTTCCAGGTTGTCTCATTTGCACAAAGGTTCATCAATCCCCTCCAGATGTGTTTTGTGAACCTAAGGAGTCAGTGGAGATGTCCTGCAAACATAAAATGGACAATTATGATTCAATATTGTGGTTTCAGAGAAATAGGGGAGAGTCTAGTCTCAAGCTCATTGGTCTTGCTCGGTACAGCACTGTGAAGTTCTTTGAGAAACCTTACGAAGGCCTTTTCGACTTGACTGGAAATGGAAAAGATGAGGATGCTTTAAAGATTCTCCAAGCAAGACCTAACCAAGACAGTGCTGAGTACTTTTGTGCAGTAAGACAGCACAATGCCTCAAATGCTTTCTCAGATATGCCAAAAACATAATTATTCAAAGCATCAAAGTGCACCTGCATAAAACCACACAGGAGCATTATAAAAGACATTTATTTACCTTCATTCAATGTTCATGTATTACTATTTTCTTTTCAACAGGAAACACTGTTATATGAGCACGATTGTCCATTCACAAGTTTACCCAAACCTGCCTTGATGTGGAGCATTCCGCTTTATTTTTTTTGGGCCACTTAATGAGGTGTTGGGGTAGAAGGAGGGGGAAGCTCAGACAATCTCAAGTGGTGAACGCTCTGGATATAGACGTGTGAGCTGGACGACATGCCATGTCCAAATAAATCCTCCTGAAATGTGTTCCATAATTGTCATAGAAATTTTTGAATGACCAAAAACAACATTTCAGATGTTATCCAATGAAATCAGTCTATTGGTGAGTCCCTTAATGCCGCCCCATCAGCCCCCAGTTCTGAGAGAAAAATGCATTATTCTGAAGTAACTTCCTGTTTTATCCCAGACAGTAAGATTTAAAATATTGTTTCTATTTGATTCCTACTTGTGTTTAAATGTTTTTTTTTTGTTGGTTTAATTAGCAACATTCCACATTATTAAGTATTTTATAAAGTTAAATGGCCTTTTGTTTAAAAGCACCATCTGCTACTCAACTCAATTTCGCAGCATTCGCATCATAGACTTTCTCTCCACTCCATCACGCACAGAAGTTTTCACTCCCTCAATCCAGCGGCTCATCTTTGGGATTTTCTGTTTTTAAAACAGTATCATTTGAGACACTTTTTTTTTACTTTTAAAATAAATAATCTGTATTTTAATATCTACATGGCAGCCCAACTTTTATCTTTTAAATAGGTTCTTTCCCAAAAAAAGGACAAAACCTAAAGCAACTTTCAATTACCGTGTACACTCTATATATATGCAGCAAAATGTATGATGGAACTTTTCCACTAGTGGAAAAATGCGAGACCAGCTCAAGCCAGCTTTAACCAGTATAAAACCAGCTATCATATTCTAAAACCCAGATTGAACTTTCCAGTTGGTTTCTGCTGTGACAAATCTATTAAAACACTTGTTTGGCTGAAGGAGGAGCAACATATTCACCCAAATTACACCGTGTGAAAACAGTCACCTTCTCTTAAATATAATACACCCACAGTTCTGCAAAGTATAGTCGTACACGAGGTCAACATGAGAGGATTCCAAATTGCTGTTGTATTTTGTGTCATAGGTATAAAATATTCTAAATTTTATCTTTGAATGTTAATACACTCAGGGCTGAGCTTACTTGATGAATTTGTGCTCTTTTCTTCACAGGTCTTGTCTTTTCTAAAAAGGTTCTCCAATCTCCTCTTGCAATTATTTGGACTCCTAAGAGCCATTCTGAAATGAACTGCCGGCATGAAATACCAAACTACGACATGATCCTGTGGTATCAACGTTCCCATATAGACACTGAGCTGAAACTAATTGGTTATGTGTATTTTGAACAAATGACGATTGAGAAATCATTTAAGAATTTTTTTAATGTGAGCGGAAATGGTAAAAAATATTCCACCCTGCATCTTCTCCAGCTGAGAGCTTCTGAAGACAGCACTGTGTACTTCTGTGCTGCGTACTACCACAGTGCTGTTTCCTCCCGATGCATTAAGCATAAACCCACAATTATTAATCGCACACCGAGAAGTAGAGTAGGGGGTGGATGCCAAAAGGTCACATTTTTGTAAATCTTTATGTGTATTTTTTTGGTTGGTTGGTGAATTTCGTTCAGTCACTGCATTTCTTTTTAAGTTTTCCCAACCTACAAAGAATGGAGAGTTCTGTCATTTTCACTGTAGGTTCATCTCAAATAGATAGAAAGTCAAAAATGTGCTTTTTAAATAGGTTTGGGTAAGTGAAAAAGTATTTGATCATGTAGCAATCATCAATAATTCTGGCTTTCACTGGCCTTTTAGTTTGCCTCCTAACCTCCGCTCATAGCCTGTGTTTCAACTCGCTAATTATACAAAAGACACCTGCCTCTGCATTCTTTCAACAAACAGATTTTGTGAAGTTTTTTTTTTTTTGCTCACATGAAATTTCTCTGAATATGGGATTGAAAATAGTGGTTTACGTGAGAAGCAGTTAGCTAAGTTCAATGTGTTTGAAACTACCATTCAGCATTCCATAAAAAGTTATTGTGACGGCTCAAACACATATTGATTTATGAAGTGATTTTCAATACAAAACATTGGTCCATTATGCCACAAGCTTGTGGCTGAAACCAAGGAATAACTGTGAAATGCAGCCTGATTTGAATGAAATGAATGGCAAGTGGCAGAACCTTTAGCCTCTAGGAACAATTGAAACCTGGATATCAATATTTCTGTCGCTTTCTCTGAGCAATTTCAAGGAGATTCCACTTTTTTTTAACTCCTATGGTTGATTTGTCATCACTATACGGGTGGAACATATATGGTATGTTTATTTTTATTTAAAAGCCATTTAAAAACATTTTTTTCTGCTAATAAGCTGAACTTCACATCTCACGTCATCCACTATTAGCATAACTAAACAACCAGTTTCCATTTAGACCTTAAATGCTAAAAATCCATTCATTATCACAATAATTGGTGCAAATACAGACAAATTGAAGATATTTATTGTTGAAAGCTGCAAAGATATTGATGGTAGATGCACCGTGCGCTTCATTGATGTCAATGAGAAATTTCTCGAATTTTTTTGAATGGGAAAATTGTAAATTTAGGAAGTATCAGAAACTTTTTTTTGTCTTGCTGTACATGGTTTTTTGTCACTTTTCCAAAATAAAAAAAAAACAGACTTAGCAAATGTACAGAAAATAGAGCTTAGGGCAATTACTGAGACAGCTTTCTGGATCATTCCCCTAAACCTGCAATATTCAACTGTCATTGCTTTCAGACTCCCATGTTGCCATGCTTAAATTATTAATTTAACAAATGTAGACACTTCATATTTTGTTCTAAACATGATCTCAAGGGATCGAGAAGGGGGTGGGGGTATGAGAGAGAGAGATGAACTCTAGAGGGCAGAACAACAATTTGCAAAAATGCATCCTAGGTTCCTCTGTGATGAAGATATTTTGTGTGAAGAATTTCTTCGATGAAGTCCTTTTTCTTTGGGTACAGCATGATGAAATTTGATCAAAACGTGTGTTGTGCCATTCTCATCTTAGCAGGTGATGAATAGTTTTTATTTATTACTTTAAGCTAACTCTACCACTTTTTTAGCTTATGCAGTTTTCTTACTTAACGGTTTGTTCATGTTTCGTCCTCAATACAGGTTTTGCAGAAAGCTCTTTCATCAAACAGACTCCTGAACTACTGTGTAAAAGCACAGAATCTGTCACTATTAACTGTTCTCACAGTGGTACAGTCTTTAATATGATCGTCTGGTACAAGCAGCTTCGTAATGGAAGAATGCTGCTCATGGGGTATCTGTACAGAACAAATATTAACACAGAACCAGAATTTCAGGAGAAACTTGACTTAGAAGGAAATGGAGCAACTAACAGCAGTCTGACCCTGAAACGCCTTTCACAAGATGATAGTGCTGTGTATTTTTGTGCTGCACAAACATCACAGTGATGTGGTTTTCCTTCTGGTTCATACAAAAATGGCTTACCTTGACAAAAAAGTAAGTGTTAATCAGTTTTTTTGTTTTTATTCATTGAACAGAGAGAATGATCAAAATGTGGCTTGACCACTCTTTGCCTTCAAAACCCAGCAATGTACACTTGGAGTTTTTCCAAGGACCTCAGCTGGTAGGTTGTACATAAACTCTTAAAGAACTATCCAGAGATCTGTAGATGTAAGCTTTCTCACATCCTCCTGTCTCTTCATGTAATCCCACACAATGACGTTGAGATCAGGACTCTGTAGGGGCCATGTCATCACTTCCAGTACTTCTTGCTCCTCTTTATGCTGAAGCTTGTACTTTATGACTTTGACTGTATGTTCAGGTTCATTTTCCTGGTGCAGAATCAATTTGAGGCCAACCGTGTGCCTCCCTGACTGTATTGCATGATGGATAAGTATCTGCATGTATTTCTCAAAATAGAACAGCAATAATCCTGAACAAAATTGGCATCACCAGCATCATAATTGCTTTTCATAGCTGACCAATGTGCGTCAAAAAGTGCATTGGTGAATTTTACCGTCACTCTCACCATGTCAAAAGAGGAAACCGCCTACCCCAGTCTCTGAAGAGTCTAAATATCATCCAGCTAGAAGAACACATAAATGATCTTTAATGGCAGATTGTTAATATGCGGGATCCTTGGAAACTGGATTTCATCGGGGAAAGGCTGGCAGCAATGCAACGGAAGTTGCAAACTGGAGACCAGAGACGGACATTAAAAAAACTGCAGAAATTTACAGTTTTTGACCTAAATTAACTTCTCTACTCTCTGGCTTCCCTTATCTCCTCTGGCCTTGGAGCCCATGAAGAGGAGTCTAAACAAATTCCCCTCGAGAGCCTGATAAGGAGCGTCTCTCAGCACCCTCCCCCGCATTCACTTATCTCCGCCTGCTTTTTCTCCCCCGCTGTAATCTGACAGGTCATGTGTACTGCATTGTCTGGCTGTGGGAAAATGTCGGCTGCGGACTGCAGCGGTTACACCACTTCCCTGGACCCCTACCACATCCTGCGATGTTCTCTTCCTGTATTTGTCTATGTGCTTGATTGCAATGGCTTTTTTTAACCTACTCCACACTGCCCTTTGAAGGACAGTGCGGAAAAGGCTCTTTTTTGAGCTACCTTACCTAAAGTTTATCCATTTCTCTGTTTCTCTCTTAAATACTACCTCTCAACACTGGCCTGTCCTTACCCTGTCTATGTCTGTGGCCAGAGGGGTCCCATTTCACTACACGTAACAGTGTATGTGACAAATAAAGGTGATTGACTGGAAAGGCCATAGGGTAAAACTCAATATTCAAAGTTCACGATAGGTGTAATATCCCGAATATGGAAATATGGTAAGCTTTGAGTAAATCAACATGGTGGGCCCCCGGGGGACATCAAAGGCCAAACTCATCCTCAACGCATGGACACAGGGACCTGTTTTTCTTCATGACAAAGAAAAATAACAACTTCTTCAAGACGAATTGAATAATAGTACCTGCCTTGAGAGAAAGGGTTAGATAGTTCTCCGGAGCCCTCCTCCCAGGCTGTGAAAGAGAATATAAGTACACATTGGGATTCTGGCAGGTCAACAAATTGAAACCACAATCATAAGGTTAATCCGGAGGCCTTCTGAAAATTCCTTTATAGCAGAATGTCACTGGCAACCACCTTGAACACTATCATGACAGAGAATTATAGCAAGCAGTACTTTACATTGAGAAAACTAGAACCTTTCAAGCAGGAAGATCCTGACAGTAGGTGCTACTTTGTCATTTAGGTTTATATATTACAGTGTAATTGGTTAAAAATGTGGCAAGCCTTGATATCTCTAAAACTTGTTTCACAAACGTCTTTTAAAGCTGCTTTTACTGTTCCATAAATTCTTCTAGATCAAGTACTGTCAGATTTTTCAGTTCATGACACTTTTAATGAGAAAAATGGACATAGTAAATGAAATAAAACTTGCAATTATGATTTTCTTATTGGTGAAACATCATTAATTCCCAAATACTTTCATTTTACATGTGAACTTGCACAGTGTAAGCTCCTCCCAGTTAAACATTTAACCTTACATGCTGAGTTATTTGAATTGTGCAACTCAACATGTGTGGACTTTTGGTCAAATGGATCCTTCTCCACAGTATCGGTGAGACGTTTCAATTCATATTACTTATAGACTTGTCTTTAATCTTCTCATCACCGTGTAATCTCGCTGTCTCTAATGACATTTCAGGATTGTCGGTGACTCTAAAAGTCATCCAAACTCCTGCAGACCTTCATTTACACAACGGACAAACCCTAAATATCACCTGCAGCCATAATGACAAAAGTCAAGACAAAATCTTCTGGTACCAGCAGCTTTTTGGACAAAACCTTCTGCACATTGGCTTTCTTACCTTCAAGCAGCCTGTAATAGACATAAAAGGTTTCATAATAACAGGGGATGCAGAGAAAGAAGGGATTCTGACGCTGCCTTCGGTAAAAGCAGAGCACAGTGCTGTGTACTTCTGTGCAGTGAGTACAGCACTGTGTTTCAAATATACAAGAGACTGCACTTAAAACAACTTCCTGTCACATGACACAACGGCAACTAGCATAAACAATGGGATTAGCTTCCGGAGAAAACATTTTGATGTATTGTTTGAATGGCTCTGTACACTTTAATATGTTATTGCCCATTCTTATTTTCAGATTATGTAGTTTGTTGTCCTGTCAATCAAAGATTTTTGAACAGAATTGGACACTTGATATATGTGCTCACTATATATAAACAGATAATTTGAGAAGAAATGGAAATTTTAGGAATTATGTTCACTACATATTTACTCAGATATTTCACGCAAAACTACTGTAAAAACACATATTTACTTATTTAGCTTACTGTATGTGTGTTTGCATATTGTTCCCTAGGAAACGGGCAAGTGCTGTGCTCACGGGATAACCTGAATATCAGGAAACACAATCAGTTGAACTAAACGCTGAGGTTTGCTCTGTAACCTTCAGAGCACCTCATCACTTAGGATTAATCATAGGAATAGACAAAATATTACATTGCAAATATGTTTGATAATATTTAAACAAATATGTAGAAACCAAATGTTTGCTTCATGTTTGAACATTTACTTTTTACATCTTATTGTTTTTACATCCCGCTGTACAAAGATGTGTATGGAATTAGGTAAAACTAAAACATCCATCAGGTCTCCTCTCTGATTTACATAAATTTAATTGTTAATGAGTACATTTGAATGACTAACAGATAGTGAGAAGTTGACCAAAGCAAGCAATAAATATTGCTTTACAGAAAACAAAGAGCTATTACATTACACAATAATTAAAAATTTGTGAAAGATCATAAGACAGTGTGTGACAGTGCTATTGCATGCTGTTTTTATTCCAGGGTACACCATACAGAGATGCGGTCGCCCCAGCCGAACCCAGTAACATTACCATTGCTTGTACTGTCAGTCCACAGTTTTAGGATTCTGCAAATACAAGCATGTTAAGAGAGCAAGTGCCACTGATACCTGTAACAGCACACCCACCGCTGTGGCAACTGGTGTTACACAAGCTACTGCCATTGCTGTTCCAGCTACCACAGCCATCGCTGCTACCTCTGTGCCATCTATCATTGTGCCTCCCTTTGCTGCCATCTCTGTGCCGCCCAGCACTGTGGCTCCCATCTCTGTGCCTCCCACTGCTGCGCCATCCATCACAGCCATCGCTGCCACCTCTGTGCCAACCACCTCTGCTTATTGTCAGGCCAGTCACAAAAACTGGCATCTGTGTGGGTCCAAAAGTATTGCAGAAATGCCCTAAATGTAATTTGTCATTTCCGAAAAAATATTATTACACAATATTTTTGACGGTGGCATTCATCTTTTATTTTTATTTTATGCTTCACATTCAAAATATCAAAAAACAGGTTTTGTAATGTTAGCATGGTATAATGTTAATTAGACCATTTTATGTTGAGCTGATAAAAAAAAATGGAATTTGAAGCATTGTACAAAAACAAACTAGAACATTGTAGCAATATAATGTCACATAATATTTTTCATATGATAGTTCAATTTGTATTTGTATAGATTGCATCAGTAATTTCCTTTTAATTACAGCCACGCCCAAAAAATTAATGTATTATTAATATATCACAGAAATTGCAATAATGGAGGTTATATTATATTTTATAATGATGTATTGTCATAAATAATATTTTGCTTGAAACTGAAGGGCTGAAATAAAATAATGAGAACATGATTAAAAGATTTCAATCTAGTTTTAAATATATATATATATATATATATATATATATATATATATATATATATATATATATATATATAGATTCTCTGTATATACTTTATTTTCCACTGAATTATTAATTTAATGACTAAATTATAATTAATTTAGTGATAATAAGTTTATTTATATTAATTTTATTAATTAAGTTATTTATCATAATTATATAGTTCATAAAGTTTAGACATAATGTTCTTAAACATAATTATTAAAAACTAAATTAAAAATCACTTATTCTTTTTTAAAAATTATTTAATTAACAATTTTTTTTCATTAATTTATTCATCCCCAGTCTTTCCTGTCACCGCTTTTCCATAGACTTTAAAAAAAATCTATACATCTATACTAGTAGTACAGAACATCTATACTAATTTACAGTCGTCTATAATTCTAGAAAATAGAATACTACATTATGCGCCCCCCCCCCCAATGAGCCAGAGACCTAGCCCCAATAAGCAGGCCAATAATGTAGTATTCTATTTTCTATAATTATAGACGACTATAGATTAGTATAGATATAGATGTATATTTTTTTAAGTCACTTATTAGTTTATTGTCATTTAAAAACGGTCATATATATATATATTAAAACTTATTACTTATTAAGTCACTTTTTACTTGTTTGGTCACTTATTAAAAAGTAATTATTAAAAAGTGACTTTAAAAAA
>SRMA01027219.1:125494-320515 GCA_007224835.1 Danionella cerebrum | reverse complement strand
ATTTTTTTTAAAAGTCATTTATTAAAAAGTCACTTATTAGTTTATTGTCATTTAAAAACGGTCAAATATATTAAAACTTATTACTTATTAAGTCACTTTTTACTTGTTAGGCCACTTATTAAAAAGTTTAATTTAACTAAACTTTTTAGTAAGTGACTTTTTAATAAGTGACTAAAAAAATCTATACATTTATACTAATAGTACAGTACATTTATACTAATCTATAATTCTAGAATATAGAATTCTACATTTTTGGCCTGCTCATTGGGGCTTGGTCTCTGGTGGGGGTGGGATGATGATTTCCCCACTGACCTGGCGTCCTGGCTCCCCCTTGCCGTAAGGACCCCTACTCTTACCACTATACTATCCTACAGCTAGTGTTACTGCTATACCATACTATGCATATATTACCACTATACATATATGTATGACCATTTTTAAATGACAGTGAACTACATGTTCAAACTATAAAATTACATAACTTTATCTATATGTGGTATTTGTGTCAAACATTATGTAATGTCTGAGTTAAGTAGTAACACTATATGGAGGATAGTGTAGTGGTAACACTGCCACCATTCACATGGGAGACCAGAGTTCAAATCCCAAATTACACAACTTTAATTTGGTATTTTGGTCAAACCTGATTATTATGTAAAGTCTGAGTAAAGCTGTAACACTATATGTACGATAGTATAGTGGTAACACTGACGCCCTTCATGTGGGAGACCAGGGTTCGATTCCCAGTCAGGGCATTCCTCCAGAAGGGGTATAATCTCTAAAATAACATTTCTTGTTGTAGAATCGTCTAGATAAAATCTATAACACTCTCATTTTCTAAGATATTATTCATATTTAAACTGTTTCATTGCATGAGTTCCTGCTGTGATCTTTTGGAGGATCTTTTTCCAGCTAAAACCTTTAACTATAGTCACCAGGATGCATGTTTTTTTCCCCTTTTTTGTGTGTTCAAAGGTCCATTCCTTAACCGTTAGACAGTGATTTAGAATTGAGAAACGATGGTAACTTATTGCTACCACACATGTACATTCATTTTTCCCACTGAATTTAATGACATAATAAGTTATAAAAACTACATCATTTTGTCGTAAAAACAACATTATTCATAATTTCAAAGATTACAGTAAAACTGGAATTAATGTGCACCATTGACCACAACAGCCGCTCACTTTACCAAGAAAAGCAAATTAATGTGCATTTGACCACTTTAGCATTTTGTGAACTATTACATTTTAAATGATTAGTGAGAATAATTTAGCCTCAAAGTTTGAGAAAAGTACATAAATGACATAAATACATAAAATCCTCTCTGTGTGTAGTATACATGTTGTTGTGATAAGCTTTGAATTCACAAGGTTACATTTATCTGTGTTCAATGGTGAAAGCGTCAGGCACTTGAACAAACTCTGGCTCCAGCAGATAGAGTTTCAGAGAGATTACCATAACACTGGTAGTACTGGTGCACTCTTTCATGTTACGTCTGTTCTAGAAATGTGAATGACTGTCATTTGACCGCTCTAAACAAGGCCACATGAAATTCCCAAAATATCAAAAGTAATAAAATTTTTGAAATCTACACATTATATTCTGAATCAACATCAATCCCACTTAATTCAAAACAGCCGCTGTGATTGGCACATGCACTGGTGCGTGCAGAGACTCCTAAGGGTTAATTTGCTTGTTGACACAAAACTCTTTGGTTTCTGACATGATTCCATTTCTGTTTGTTTCAGATGGTAGTTTCCTCAGGACTTTGGCCTTGTCTCTGATTGACTTCAATGAGTTGAGCTCAGTGGCAGCCCTTAGTCAGCTGCTAGAGGTAAGTGTGTGTGTGTTTCACATGTTGGTCATCTTTCATAACCAGTTTAAGTCGGATCAAGGTGTTATTGTTCTACTATTGTATAACCAGTATTCTAGCTCATAACCGGTGTTCTAGCGCATATCAAGGTGAAAATGTTTGATTGTGAATCCAGATTTCATTTAACTTTCAGCTAAAAACGTTCTGTAACATAAATATTTTAATCACTTAAACACATCACTTCACGATAGGCTTTTATATCCGACTACCTCAAACCCTTTCATTGTTGGTTTAAGCTTAAACAAGTTCATAAAAACTTTATGGGAGTTCAGAACCAAGCCAATCCAGCTTAAAACACTTCATAGCTAGTTTAAGCTAGTTTGTACGGGGTAGCTCTTTGTGGTTCAAGTGGTACCTCTTCATGTGTCTGCAGGGTCTGAACAGTAAGAAGTCACTTCCTGTGGGCGGGGCCATGCTGCACTGTTTGGAGAACATGTCTGTGTTTATGGAGGCTCTGCCCATGGAAGCACCGAGCAACCTGTGGAGCACCATCTGTGCCAGCTTCCATACATTGCTTGGCAGACTCCCTGCCACTCTGCCCATCAAGGTGACTGGAACGCACACATACTTCTCACTTTCCCTCCTGATGCGTAAAATAAGTGACTAAAGCTGCAGTTCATCAACTGACCACATGTGGCAGGTGTCAGAAGGGAACAGATACCTATTGACAGTGTGCAACAGAAATAAAATATATCCTGGCCTTCAGCCACTCGGGTTCTTTGCTTCCTCAACATCTGTCTGTGGACACCATGTGTGTATACGGTTGGCTATGCCCAAATTGAGCCTCCTAGTCCATGGGGATATACAGTGCGGAGCATAAATAAGTGCACCCCCTTTAAAAAGCATGAATTTAATCAGTTAAATGCATGAGCATTTTATAGGACACTTATATTACACTTGCCATAATATGGAATTAAGGTTAATAATGTAACTTCTTCAGTTTTACTCAAAGTGGTGATAACAAAAAAATACACCCCCCCCCCAACAAACACTACATGTAGTATTTTGTGTGAGCACCATGATTATTGAGGATAGCACCAAGTCTTCCAGGCACGGAATGAACAGGTTGGTGACATACTGCAGCTTCTATCTTTTTCCATTCTTCAAGAAGAACCTCTTTTAGAGCCTGGTGCTGGATGGAGAGCAATGCTCAACTTGTCGCTTCAGAATTCCCTGCTGGTGTTCGATTGGTTTCAGATCAGGAGACACGTAGCAGCGTCTTCTCCTTCAGTATAAAGCAGAACATTGTTGATACAATCAATAAAATTCATCACTCCTGCAGCCCCACATAATGACACTGTCATCACCATGTTTCACTAAAGGCACCAGGCATTTGTTTTTAAAAGAGATTATTCTTGGTGGCACTCCACTGTTAAGATATTATGAAACATTTTATTCTCATGTTTTCATGATTTGGCTCTCTGTGTATCCTCCTCAGTGTCCATTGGACTCCAGTCTGAGAGTAATCATCTGCCTGCTGAAGATTCCTCTCCCTAATGCTGTCCTATTAGAGAGGAAGTTGGCTATAAAAACCAAGTGTATCTCATTGTGAATCAAGCTTGTGCACGCCCATGCCAGCCACGCCCCCTTTCGAGATTATTGGCACCTCACACTTCCGGGTACAGTACAATGTATCTTAATGATCTGCCCTTGTGTTACACAAGGAGTCAACTGTAACTTATAACAACCTGCAGATAACGCAACTCAAAAAACACGTTAGGGTTGGGTTTCGGTTTAGGTAATAATGCAGCAAACAGAAATAAACCCATATGCGTCATGTTTCAACTCTCATTGTAATTTACTCAATATTGATTGAAAGTGGGAATGTGTCCATCAACATTCAAGCTTCATGTCTGGCGTACACTCCTTTCTGCTTTTTTGTCATTTAGAGACTCCAGTGCACAATGATGTCATACATCAAACAACATTCAGAGATTTGATCGCTCTAGCTCCGATTCAGACGCAAATGCAGAATCAAAATGATAATATAAGTTGACAAACATTCTGGTGGCTGCTGTGCGCTCATTTTTAAACTGAATGGAATGTACAAAGGGATTTTGCGTAAAACATTCTTACTTTTATAAATAAGTTTTTTACAGTGATTTTTTATGAATTCCACTCCAATCTTTGTACCTGAACTGAAAACTAAGCTCAGGCCTCATTTCAGTACTACTGAAAAATCGTATCAGGAGATTACTTCATGAAGTGTAACTAGAGAACAAGTTTTTTTTTGTTGTTTTGTTACTCTGTTGAAATAAAGTACAGCATTATTAAATTTAGGAATTGCCTGTTTCTTTATCTGTGGATAAAAAAAGTTAAAGACTTCTTATCTGAACCATTAACGATTGCTTTGATCCTTACGGTTTATACATGTTTGGTTTTGTTTCGATGTACCATTGTAAACTTGAAAATATATAAATGTTGGGTACAGTTAAAGGTTTTTGTGTCTAATATTGTCTTTTCTCCCTCCTCTATTCCTCTTCTCTCACATTTCTCATCATCGTTACTTCTCACCAATCCTCTCCAGACCTCGGTGCTGCACATGTGCTCTCTGTTCCACGTCTTCATCTTCTCTCAGCTGTGGACGATCTACTGTGAACAGAACCACACACACAGACCCAGAGTGACTCGCTGCTGAGCGGCTTGGAGTTCTGGAGCCGCGTCACACCCAGCATCCTGCAGCTCATGGCGCACAATAGAGTGGTACACAGCAACACAGACAGTCATTATTAGAACAACAATAATAATGTTAAAGGGGATCGATTGAAACTGTAGCGTTGGTCTGGAGAAAATAGAATATATTCGGTTTTGCTGATAACTTTATATATCCTGGGAAAATTCTTTATTTGTTGTAACAGAAAATATGAATGATAATTTATTATGGGGTATTGTCAAACCACTATGTTTACTCTTTTTACATCATGACAATGCTGCCTCTCTATCTCTCATGGCATTCTCTGGTTGTGTCAGTCTAAGAGAGGCAGGAAGTTAAAGGACACCCCCTTAAATACATTCTTCACACAGGAAGCACATCACCAGATGAGTCACTCCAACACATCATACTTTAGCAGAACCAGCCTAACATTATTTAGAATTATCATTGATATTATTATAATGCTTACAATTCACTTACAATATAAAGTGTGCTGATTCCTGGGAATGTCGCTGGTGTTCCTGCGCTGCGTTCTTCACCAGCTCGTTCCCAATGGCATCTTACCACAGCTGTTCCAGAGCAGCATTAAAGGTCTCACATTGGATTCGTTTTCGCAAAGGAGAACGACCAATGAAAGCTGGCTCTTTTGTCGATGTAGAGTAGGATGCCACACGGTGGCGCTCACACCATATTTGCATAGTGGCTTAAAAAAGTAAATTAGGTAGAATTCAACCTTTTTGACATTAAGAGAAATTCTGATATTAGGAAAAATAAAAACAAAAGTGTAGAAAAATCAGATAAAAATCCAGAGAAAGAAGGTGGCCAAACGGTTATTGTTCTCTTGAAGAGCCTCCAACTCCACCCTCTCATTAATGAGTAAGAGTCATCACAACTGGGATGACACAAAGCTCCCTTGGTCTTCTTAACTTTTATTGTAAAATGGCCGGGAAAAAAGGCCTCAACATCTTTGTGATGCTGGAATATCCGGCCTGTGGTGTCCAGTCATTATCTCTTTGATTAAATCTCTGCTTGTTTGTTTTTTTGCTTTTATTGTTTTAATTTTCTGTACAGTGCCCTGGGTTACAGAAATGTTGTGGTGTGGTGCTGGACAAATAATCTTTGAATTGAAGTCCAAAATACAGAATCGATGGGTGGCGAATGAGAATTCTAGGAATTGCTCTTGAGTAGCACTTGTGCACTGCTCTTCGGATTGGCCAAGCTTCAATCATCAGCAGGCCTCGCTGGACCACCTCTGCTGGTCAGAGCAAGTGGAAAAATGCACAAATCTTCCGACAATGCAATGGCAGCTAGTTAATTACAGCAAGTATGAACAACCTGCACAGCATTAGCAAACGTTATTAGCTCATTTTTAGAGCTGGCTGCGATAAATGAAACGTTTTCTACAACTTTTTGATTTCTCAGTACTTATCTACATAACATTTGCTGTGGATTTAATTACTATTTGTGTATATTATGTGCTGCAGCACCATGTGAGTTGGAAATAGGCACCAGCAGACCCCCGTGAAATAAGTTGATGAATGATTGTGCTGATTTAGCTTTTTAAACAGCAGTAAACATCCACAAACCATAATAAAGTGATAACCAGCAATTGATATCTGAGTCTTTTAAGCGAAAAAAATAAAAACTTCATTAGTTTCACAGTATCCTGAGAAGTTCTAACAAATCTTGTGTGTATTTTGATGTATAGTATCAGACGATAGAGGGGGGTGTGATTCTAGGTAATAACCAAACAGCAGCTCCGTCGTTGTTACATGCGCCATTCACTCTCTTCAATCTTCAGCATGTACTGTGTTGCTCTTGGGCTGCTCATTTGCTGCATTTTATTTACAAGTATGTGGCGATCTTTATTTATATTTATATATATATATATATATATATATATATTAAATCCCTCTCTAACATGATCTATCTCTTTTCTCATTCAGGTTTTACGGACTCTGGTGTTATCGATCAGCCTGCAGCTATATTATCAGAACAAAATAACTCAACAGTAATCTCTTGTAGTCATAATGACAATAACTTAGACGTCATGTTATGGTACCAACAACTCCCAAGCAGTAGATCTCTAGCCCTCATTGGTTATGGCTATGCTAAAACGAACCCAAGCTATGAGCCTGGATTTGAGCCCAGATTCCGTCTGACCAGAAAGGACACCACAACTGGAGCTTTGACGATCTCTAAATTGGGTCTGTTGGATTCTGGTGTATATTTCTGTGCAGCAAAAAGACACAGTGTTAGATTCTCAGTCCCATGCCTCACTAAAACCTGAGCAACCAACAGGAAATATCTGTGGTATTCATACAACTGTTCATATTTTTCTTTTAGAAGCCTCTACCAACAGGCTTACCTGCCACTCCAATGCTATACATGTTGTTTTACCAATTATTAATTCTTGGTCACTATGGTTGTATCAAATCATTGAAAACATCATTAAACTAGACAGGGGGAATTAACGCTGTTTTGTGAAGTTTTGACAAAGTGTAAAATCTCACAAAACTGTTGTTACCTTTAGCTACTCATTGTATGACAGGGTCCTAATCTCAGCAAGTTCCTTGTAGAAAAGAACCCTGAAAGCATTTATTTCACTCAAAAACTGTGACTTTTTGTAAATTTTTTTGTATTTCTGTATCTTTTTTTTCGAATGCATTTTTATTATTAAAATGGACTATTAGTTATACTGTATGGATTAATTATTGGTTTAATAAACCAATACATCTTCATCTCACTGGTCTAAGGCTAAATTGTCAATGACCACTTTTTACCTGGTTAAAAAAAACTTAATGGAAAATGAATTATTTAGTCTGGCCCAAAAGGATCCTGAGCTCCTACTGATCCTGTCCCCTCCCCTCAAGTCAGAAGTTGCCTATTCTGTCCTCCGCAAATTGTTTTAAAGCTAAATATTTGTGATTAACCCTGTGTTATGGACTGAAACTAATAATATAACAATCACTGAATTTTTTTTAAATTAGTTTGATTTGTATCAAAGCATTTAATATCATCTATACACTAGGGGGAGCACTAATGCTTGCATTATGTTATCTCTTATAATCTAATGGAGTTGAGGAAGCTTGTTTTATAAAGGTTTTCATTTGAAATGTGATTAAAGGATAGTTTTCTCCTGGTATATTAAATAAAACAAGAAGACAAGGTAGAAAAGTTTCAGAAGTGACTAGAAGCACCATTACTCCATGAAGAAAATACAATTTTGTATTGCGATATATTGTCCCATGATATATTGATACACCCCTAATATTAACCAATATATCTATATATACTTTTATTCACAGATTACATTTGTAGCTTTTTTACTTTATTTAGAACAGACAGGGCAGTATTGAGACAGGAAGAGAAGCAGGAAAAGAGAGGGGGACACACATGTTCGACACACCGTCTCTTTTAGAACGAGGTCTGACAAGTGCAAGTGTAGTTTTTGGAATTTCGTTATTACTTCCAAATTAAACAAACTATAAATGTGAACGCACCCTGATTTAGTTTGGGGAACTCTTGCGACTGGAGAGACTGATTAACCCTAATCTCAATCAAAAGGTTGGCCATAAAGAATTATTCTTTGTCGATTAGTTTCAGTATTTGTTTTCATGCACAGTTTTGTGATTTTTTTTTGTATTTTTTTGCTTTTGTTTGTGTGATCTGCATTGAGTGGTGCAGTAAAACACACTACTTTCACCTGAATCACCATCCTTGACCCCATTGGTACACATTTTACCACCCCCTGTGAATGGCTGTTGATAATTAGGGCAGCGGAGTATTCTTTTCTGGTTTGTTGAAGCTGCAGAATCAGGAAAGGGTTTTGAGCTCAGAGACTAAAGGCCTCTACATTTACATTACATTTACATTTATGTATTTAGCAGACGATTTTATCCAAAGCGACTTACATTGGGAGTAAACATCAAGCAGTTTGGTACAAAGTGGGTTGATCAGAAGACATACACATAGAACACTTTCAAGCTAGTACAGAAAATGAATTCAAATCAGTGCTTCAGAGGTTTTTTTTTAGTTAAGTTACACCGACACTTACCGACATCTACACACCGATCCAAATTTTCAGTCCAAAGTTTTGTGCGCAATGCCAAAAATAATCTCTTTTCTCCACAAACAGTACAAACTGCTCCACATCCATGATTCTTTTATGTGTTCTTTGAATACTTCTCTGTCGTCGTCTTCCTCGTTCCTGTTTCCCTGTGTGTCACAGAGTGCATCTGTTTTACCTAAGTTGCCATCTTCAGGCAGTGAGCATCATTGCATAAATATTTCCTTAGACCCAGACGAAGATTCATGTGTAGATCCTTTAAACATAAAGGGGTAGATGAAGTCAGAGCTGCTCAAAGTTTATATATGACTGTAACACAAAACATTTAAGAACACACTCCAGGATCAACCATGAGAACTGAATCTATGAACTCACATCGGTTGAATTTCATATTAACTGCTATTAATGATGTTTAACTCCTCCCTCACCAAATCAGCTCTAAGCAGGAGGAGATGGGAGCATGACTTGATTCTATTCTGTACACGCCCACTTGTCATAGGATTTCCTGCAGTGTGTGGGACCAGATGTTTTCTTTCTCTTTTGTAGAAAGATGTTCCGAGCTTTGAGAAAATTTGTTCCTCTCTTGTTTTCTATAGGTAAGGCATGTTTGGAAGCAATGTGAACACCCATTCAACTCTTATTTCTTTAATGCTCTTAATTCCAAGTAGGTTGTGTTATTATTTATACAGTATAAGTAATAGAAGTGTATATTGTTTTTACACAGGGATGGTAAGATGTGCAAACGTTCAACAAAATCCAGCATCTGTATTTGCCAACAAGAGTGAAACAGCAGAGTTAAACTGCAGTTATGATGACAGTTCTAAGCCAAACATGCTTTGGTATCAGCAAAAGGATTCATCACTGGGTTTAATCCTGTTGAGTTATGGTGCTAGTAGTGAACCCTTCTACGAGGATGGATTCAAGGACAGGTTCAAACTGGAAAGAACTGTAGTGCTGGATGCAACTCTGAAAATCTCTGCACTCAGCCTGTCAGACTCCGCTGTGTATTATTGTGCTGTCAGTATGCACAGTGTTCCACTATTTACTATAAGCCTATCTAAAACAAAACCTCAACTTACAGGAAACCCACACACCAAGAAAAAAATTGGCCTGGTGATTGGTGAAGCAATGCTAAGCTCCTCACTGCAGAGCAAAAGGGTGGAACTTGTGTGGATGGCCACAAAACGCTCTTGAAATGTTACACATCACATTTCACAAACCTCGTTAATATTCTTACAGTATTTTTTTTATTTATTATTTGTGTTAGCATAGTGAGTGATTTCCAGAGAATTGAAGACCCTGTATTCCCCATAGGAGCTATAGGGTTCAACAAAGGGCTAGTTGACCGTGATTTTAAATCTGAGTAATACTGACAATGACTATTTAGAAATGAAACAAAGAAAGACATTTGTACATGAGAGCTTTTATTTCATTCAGAAAGGCAAACACTGCAGCTGTTTGTAGCAATATTCACCTACTCTGTTTTCCCCTACAATCCCAAAACATGCGGTTAATAATCTAAATTCCCCTTAGGTGTGAATGTGTGTGTTGCCCAGCAATGGACTGACTACCTGTCCAGGGTGTACCCCCGCCTCTCGTCCAATGTGCACTGGAGATAGGCACCGGCAAACCCCTGTGACCTCAAAAGGGGAATAAGTGGGTTTGAATATGAATGAAAGAAGATAAATGTCTGTATATTATCTTGACAAAGTTCCACCCATTTTCTCTGCAGAAAACAATGATAGTAGAGTATTTTACTTCCGCGATACACTTTGAAGTCTGTGGGAAAGAACTTTAATACAGTAAAAAAAGCAAAATATTATAAATCTATTATTTACACCTATTATAAGGAAGTATTGTGGACTTTTAATAATTTTCATACATTTGCCAAAGTCTCACAACTGACTCAGATGAGTGCCTTTGCACCCCAAATATGGAAAAACTCAAGCAAAAGGGGCATGGTCAGTGAGGAGTTCAGGAAATCCCAAGAAAAAAAAAAAGAATAACAGGCTAATTTTCTCACAAACTATTTTCTTTGCTTTTGCAAGATGAAGAGGATTTGTGGCGCAACTAATTTCTTTCCTGTGCAAAGTCGCGATGAAAATGTGGGATGGCTTTTTTACATCCTACTTATGTCATCCAAAGAGCCAGCTTTCAGTGTCATTTTCCTTGCGAAAAACGGATCTAATATGGCAATCTGAAACTTTTATTTTGTTGGTTGACACCACTCATTTGGTCACATGCGTGAGCTCCCGTTGGCGCCCACGGAAATATAATTATATAAAAATAAAAAAACAGCAAAAATGTCAAATGAACCCTTTGCTTGTTGAAAATAAACTGCTGCTGTTTCTATTTCCAATTTCAAAAAAATTTCTAATTTCTAAAAGTTCTGTTCTAAATTCACTGTTCAGACTGAAACTAATGATTTCCTCTGTGAATATTAGCATTTGTGTGATACCCAAGGTTTTTCAATCTTTACGGCAGCGTGTCTCATGATTACTGCCAATGGTTTTCATTTATGTGCAGTCAAAGATTGTTTGTGCAATGCCGGTTTACTAGCCATAGTTAAATGGGGAACTACATCTAATTTCAAAGGCTAAGAGCCTAATAATGGAGGTGGTTTGAATCTGATCTGTCATCACTTTTCTTCCAATGAATAGGCAACAAAAAGGTGTGTCTTAAAGGTATGGCTTTGTATTTTAACTTCACTGAACCTCAGACACTCTACGACAAGCAGCTCTCAATGGATGCCTTTCTGCTTCTAGTCATTTTGCTTTGTCTCAGAGGTACGATTTCTTTTAAAATAATACACAAGTAATTCCCACAATGGCTCAAATCTTTGTTAACAATAAAAAACGTATAAGTTTCTGTCTGTTTCCAGACGTTTTCAGCGACAATATTCTGATCACTCAATGGCCGGAGTACATATCCAGCCCTGTTGGCTCCACTGTAAACATGCACTGTTTCCAGAACGATACAGACTATGACTACAAATACTGGTACAGACATGTGAAAGGAGAAGGACCAGTGCTTATTGGAAGCTACATTGTTTCTTCCTCCACCAATGAAAAGGGTTTTGAAACTGGCTTTAAGCTGTCTGGGACCGGGAAAAAGAAATGGAGCTTATCGTTGAACCTTACAATGGGAATTGATGCTGTTTATCTGTGTGCTGCAAGTTTACACAGTGAATAAATGATAATGTGCCATAAAACAAATTCTGTTTGTTCTGAGATGACTTTAAATACACCTGCATTGCCCACAAAATATAACCCCACAACCTGAGATCATGATGTGAATGAGTCTATGCTCCTCCTATTGGCCAAAACACACTCAGATCTGTGTTTTTCTGCAGTACTACAGTCAGCAGAGGGGGGGAAATGACGGTTTATGTAAAGTAGAGCCCTTTAAACTTTCTTTCTGTACTCTTCAAACTTTCACAGTCTCAGATATTTTGTACGGCTGATTTCAAAGGATGTTTGGACATATTTACATATTGGTATTGATGCACATAGGTAACATTTGGTATAAGCTTCCTGTTTGATTTTATAATTTTTTAAAAAGTTTGTAAAAATTAACTTTTTTTTTGAAGGCATGGTGGGAACCGTGGGATGCGTGACTGTCCAACAGAAGGTGACATCTGTGTTTGTCAACACAAGTGACAACATGGTTTTGGAGTGTAGCCATGATGACAATAATATGCAAGTGATGCTGTGGTACCAGCGCAAAGATACTGCCATGGCTTTGATCGGTTACAGCTATGGTGTGAGTGATCCTCTATCCGAGCCAGGATTCACTGACCGGTTTAAGCTGAAAAGAAGCAGCACATTCAATGGAGCTTTGAATATCACTGATCTCAGACCTTCAGATGCAGCTGTTTACTACTGCGCTGTCAGAATGCACAGTGCTACAGACTGAAACTGCTGCTTTGCTAAAACTCAAGCAACCAGTAAACCGGACCAGTGCCTTTTTATTCCATTCATTGAATCCCATGTATATTTCATTGTTTATCCACTATTTACCATTAGCATTCCTCCCGTATTTCACCTTCTACCTTTCCTCTGCCACATTGACATGTAAGAAGTGCACTCACTCCGGATACAGTTTCCTTGAACTGAGCCTGAACACTCACAGTAGTCAAATGAATCCCACTTGCAAATTTGATTGCAGGGTATGTCCTTAAAATGCAGCATAGATGCCACCTTTTTCAACTCAGCAAAGTACACTGTTTAATTTATATGTTGTGGAGCTTAGTTCTAAGCCTCTGAATCATGTTGTCACTCTCATTTATTTTGATCCAATTTGTAAGGTGAATAAAAGTGATTAGTGCTTTATTGGGGTGATATTATTAACTGACATGGTTCCAAGTGCAAGGGTAAAAAGAGAAAGCAGGCAGCTCATAAAATCAAACAGATGTGACAAAAAGAGATAAGAAAATCCCACCGGAATCTGTTGGAACTCAGCCGCATCAAAAACAGTTTTATTTTCTGGAGCAAAACAAAATGTTTGTATGACATTTAACAAAGCATTATATATATTCATTTAGAGTGGCAAAATATTTGTACTGAAGCTTGAATGTCACATCAAATAAATACTTGGATTTGAATAAAAATCCCCCAGAGTTTTTACTAGAACCTTCTATGTGAATCAGTAAAGTAGCAGTTATTCTCAAAAGTCAATTTTACACCCCGCAGCCTGATTGAAATTCTAGTTATTTTAAATGGTGATCCCAAAATTGAAGCATAACAGCTGCCATTTGATAAAGAATTAAATAAACTAAAAAGGGGTGCCAACAGGGGGAGTCGTAGCCTGCCTCAAACCAGAATTTCATTGTCTCCTCTTCAAGAATTGCTTTCATTTCTTCACTCAGTGTGACAGAGATGGTTGAGGTTGCTTTTGGGGTGGCATTTTCTATCATCATATCTTTATGTAAGGTACTACAGCATGTTTTATACACTAAAGTGCTTCTGTCTAGTGTTTACATTTTTTATATCCTTACAGGGAGTGCAAATTGTGTGCAGTTTAAACCACTCCCGTTTCTAATTGCAAACCAAACAGGCAGCGCAAGGATCGATTGCAAACATGATGACAGCAGCTTACTTGTCATGCTGTGGTATCGACAGCAAAGAACAAAGCTTTCTCTAGATCTTATTGGTTTTGGTTACTCTGGGTCTTCACCAAACTATGAGACTGGCTTTAAGGAGCGCTTCAGTCAAACCAGGCTCGACATCGTCACTGGATCCTTAACCATCTCAGACCTACTCCCTTCAGACTCTGCTGTTTATTACTGTGCTGCCAGTGCACAGTGCTGTAAAATCATTTGTTATTAATCTAAAAACACCCAACACTACTGCTAGCAACCTTTGTTTCGTAAGTTTAATATTGGTCTAAAAACGCAGTGGTTTACCAGGTGTGACTAACTGCCGAGACTAAATTGGCTTCTTTCCCGGTTTCTGTCTTTCTTAAAAGTTACAACATGTTTTATTAATTTATTAAATCAAGAAACAAACATAACATGCAGGTTGCATTCACTGGCCAAAATATAATGTACTGCCTGCATTACCACTGTACTTTGCTGTTAATAAAGCACAATTTAACTTGGGAATGTTCTTTTGCTCCAGTGCCTTTATCCTAATAATAAAAATAAAATCAACTTGGTGTACTGCAAATTTGCAAAGAAAATTGCATTTTTTCTGAATTCACAAATTAAAACATGGTTCTATACTTCATTCAGTTTATCATCTGGTCACCTTTATGTGTAAAATTGAGCAAATTGAGTATTGAATGACACATCCTGAAAATAGGCATCTGTTTTAATTTTATTTCAGGGCTGTGCCTTTATTATTTATTTTTATTGAAAGGACAATGAAAGAGACAGGAAACAATGCAGGGAAAATTTGTCAAATACCTTCCTTTAAGGTCTCAGAGGAATATAAACAATTATCTTATCCTAATGCATAGTTTTTGACATGATTTGTTGACTATGGTACCTTCTCTACTACCAGGGTTTCTATACCTAAATCATACATTTATCTATCAAACTGCCACATATATAAATTATAAATCACTGTAAAATATTACATACAAGCTGTCTAAAAATGTAACATTTTAAAAGTCCAAGGGTTGTGGATAAAGAAACAGAATAAAGTTGACATGTGAACTTTTTCCTGAAATATCGTTAGTTGTTAACAATTTAAAAGAACTTCAAAATAGCAACCAAATGGTTCTTAACCATTGCATAACTTCTGGTATTTTGTATATTTTTAAACATTTTTATAAATTTTCCTTTAAAACTAGCATTTTTCTGATTTACAATAATATATTCAGACCTATATATCGATGTAATACATGAGATCTAACACTAAATGACTTTAAACTTTTAAAAATGCTGTGTTTTAAAAAGAGAAATCAATTGTGATACTTGACTGTTTATGGCTAACAATGGCACAATTTTCAATGTAAAATATCAATTATATAGTGATTCCAATGACATTTTCCGACATTCCGTTGTTACATTGAAAATAACCAAAGGCTTTTATTTTAAAACCTTTGTGACAAAACTACTGTGTTTAAGGATGCTACAGCAGCCATCTTTGTTAAACAACCTAATTGGCTAATGTATGTGATTGTCATTTTAAAGACGTCGTCAGACACAACCCCTCCTCCTAAAATCCTTCACCGCTGAGCTCACTGCAGAGCGATTGTTGGCCTCTTTTAGACGTCAGTGAAATGAGGAACTCACTGGTTCTCCTCAAGTGGATTCTTATTGTCTTTCAAAGTGAGTATAGCTTTTTACTTTAAACAATGCACTTGCTGGTTTTAACACTTTAAAAAGCTTTTGCACTGATAATTCTTAACATTTATTCTTTTATAGGTCATGCATCTGACATTGTGACTCAGTCAGCCCGTTTCATTTCGGCACCTCCTGGACATAACGTGACTTTTTACTGCAGCACAGCAAAAGGAGCTAGCATGTCTAGCCACACAATGTTCTGGTACAGGCAAGACCATACTGGGCAGGAATTAGACTTAGTTATGAAAGAGTATGACAAACCAACCGAGCACTTTGAAGTTATTTTAAACTCAAAGGAGAACATGTTCAGCCTGGTTATATCCAGTGTCACTGCTCAGCACAGTGCAGTTTATTACTGTGCTGCTAGGCACAGTGAAGCCAGCGCTGTGCGCCGTCACACAAGAAGCTAGTGGTGTGGGTGTAGTCCTGCTGGTCATGAGTCTACACCTTGATCTCCAGGATTTCATGTTGAATCTGCAAAGCATGTTTCACTACTGATGGACAACACATTTAAACCAAAAAAACATGAACTGCATTTAAAACTGTGGCCCTGAGAAGATCCTTCAATGAACATGAGTATACTTGTGACTTGCGAAATGCTGTATCCCATGTTGAAATGGTTTGGCCAAAGTAATGTTCATCTCATCGAATAACTTGAAATTAGATAAGAATTCCTATTTTGAAGATGTATCAAACATTGTATGTTACTGATATTATTCATACTGCAACGTAGAATAATTTGGGTCTTCATGTACTGACTTATACATGGATTTCTAATTAAAACATGGTGCACATACAAATCCACACATACCCAGGAGCACTTCCTCCGTCCTGTTAGCTTCACAGATTTTAATAGTCTACATTAATAAATCTGCAAAGTAATCCGTTCCAGGGTGGCGTTCGTATCTCAAACATTTCGTATTTACATGTAAAACACCTAATCCGTGCAACGGCTCTCAGAAACAACAGCAGAAGTAGATGAAAAAAATGGAAAACCAGAGAAAAATCAAGTAACGTTTCTTCAATCCTTAAATCTACACATTGTTAATGTAATAAATGAAAATAAAACAGAATAAAACACACACAAAATATGTCATATGTACACAAATGTGAAACCTTACCTTGAGTGAAGCAATGTGTTGGAGGAGGTGGAACGGATGGCAGAAAACTAAAGTTGACTTTCTCAAGATATTTCATGAATTACTGACACAAACACGCTTTGAAGCCCAAGCTCAAATTTTTCTTCGCATCTCGAAGCAAAAACTTTCCTGCGAGACCTTTCGTATCTCGAACATTTTGTACCTCGAACCATTCGTATCTCGGGGTACCACTGTACTTGAGTTAAAGTAGAGAATCACTAGGTAAAATATTACTCCAGTAAAAGTGCTCTCCTCAGGATTTCTCTCTAGTAAAAGTACAAAAGTATTTGCCTTAAAATGTACTTAATGTAGCCAAAGTACTATGATTTATTAAGGCTTTAATAAACTATTAGCATTTTTGTCCAGACTCTTGTTTGTTTATCAAAATGTGAAAAGACTTGAAGTCATTTAAATTATCATGAGCTTGAAAGCTTGAATCTAAATTTCCTTTAGAACCAAATGAAATAACATGATTTCAGAGCAGGCCTTTTATTTTTAACACAGTTGCAAATTCAGGTTTATTAAAACATCTTTTGTATTTCTAAATTATTAAATATATATAAAAATAAAAAATATATAACCTGGTCAAAACGCTGCTGTTGAACTGACACTGAACTGCAATCGTGTTAAGATTCCACCCAACGGAAAACATAAAAAACTATTCAAAACAGAGCGTGTGCTGTACCCTGATTGGTGGCTCGCTCATGCTTGAACAGTTACACCTTTATCTATACATAAATAAAAAGCAACGACTAAACTCAACTATGTAGTTGACTAAAGAGATACTTGACTTTGAAATCTAGGGAAGTAAAAATTTAAGACACTTGAGTAAAATACAGGTACTTGAAAAAGCCACCTAAGTACAGCAACGAATTACATTAACTTCGTTACTGCCCACCACTGCATTTTTGGTATTTAGTATTTGTTATTTTCATGTTAATTTGTGTGTTGAAAGGTAGCAGCTAAAAAAGCACCACCAAAAAAGTTTGTAGTTGAAAAAAAAAATTGTGTAAATTATATCCTTAAACTATAATGAGACTATATTTATGTTAATTGTATATTAAAATAAATATAATAACACAGTATATTAAATATAGTAGACTTTAAAAAGGCTGATTATAAATAATAAGAAAGCTATATTCATTTTGTGAACTACTTAAATGTAAATTGCATAAAATATGGCAACAATAAGAAAAGAAAAATTCTGCATCTTTTCACGGAGTAGGAGTTTAATATTGTGTCTAATATAACCACTTTATCTCTTGTCTCACTTAGATTATTGTTGGCTTGGCTTCATCTTTCTTGCACTCATCTGTCTTCCGCTTTCATGTTGTTGGTAGCCTTTAGCCCATCATTATGCTCCAGCATTTCACTTTACTGGATTAGTACTTTTAATGCAAAAGTAATTTAGAGATGCTAATATTGTAACATGAAGGAATGGCAGTAACAAGTACTTTGAATAGCAGTAACAAGTAATCTCTAGTGTATTAAAATTTGGAAGCAACTTGAACAACACTGTTGATAACGCCATATAAAAGCTCAGAGAAGTTTACTCAGGAACCATTCTATGCTTTTGCAAAATGTTGCAGACTTTAACAATGGTTCATTTCTAAGGTAAAGAGTTCTGACTCTGGAAGAGAAACTGGGCTTTCCACTCTAAGACTGTGTCCCAATTCAGAAGTGTGCATCCTCCCGAGTACGCATTTTAAGGCCACTTACGTCACAACGGTGTGCCAAGGCCGTCTCATTTCAGCAGAACTCGAACGGTCCTTAAAATTTTACCAAGGGGTTAATGCAGCCTTCGGAGGATCCTTCCAAGCTGTAGCCTCAAAGTCTGGGTAGGAAGGACCCTCCAGAAGCTTTTAGATCAGTCTTTTTCTGACTTGATTGATTAGTGTGAAAAGTTTGTTGTTTGCCGCTAAACATAGGCATTATTTAATTGAATATACTTTATTGCCATTTAACAACCCACACCCCTTTGAAACCATTCTTTGGTTTTTACACAAAAATACGTGTTTGAATGTGCTAGTGGAGTTATGCTGTGAACCCGCACTAAATTCACATAGATAAATATATGGCTTTCATTTCCTTTACGTGTGTGTGGGTTAGGAGTGTGCCAGAGAATTTCTGATATTACTGCACATTTCACAGGAAGTTAACAGCAATGCAGAGACGTAGCCTTCATTCAGAAGATCTGATGGAGCTCTGCTGGCTCGTCCTCGCTTTACTCATGACAACATGTGAGGTTTTTAGATATGGATTACTTTTCATTACAATCTTTTGATTTAGTAAATGTAATAGAATGTTATTTCAAATGACAATTTAATTAATTATTTTGGAATTAGCACGTTTGTAAGTTTTATAAGTTTTACCGTCACAAAGCTCATATACGGTATGTATTACTGAAAAAAAACCATATTTTGAGTATATATAATATATATGCGCTTTGCCATTATATTGAATAAGATAATACATATATTGATAAAAGACAACAGTATGATAAATAAACATTTTTTAATTATTTATGTAATTTATTAATGTTAAATGATTAATATATTACTTTTTTTTATTTCAAATTTAACAGTGTCAAAATCCATGTACTGCTCTTTTTTGTTTTCAGATAAATGCATGGGAGAAATTCACCAGGAGCCAGCATTATTTGCAAAGAGTAGTTTGAATGTGACATTAAAATGTGAACATGATCAACTTGACCATTACAGACTGTTCTGGTTCAAGCAAACGAAGGGGACCACAGCCTTGACCTTACTGGTATTTTCAGCTGGCCAAAATCTAGTAGACATTGAACCACAGTTAAATTCTGTCACAAGTAAATATGTGTGCACCCGTCCTGAAATCAAGATATCCACACTGCAGATTGTGAACGTGGAGAGGGAGGACACTGCCCTCTATTACTGTGCCACTAGCACACAGTACCATATAACAGCTGCAGAGCTACACAACAACCACCACACAAACACCGTGCCAAAAACACAAGGGGCACTTGTTGATATTTGATGGTTACAGATTTTAATGTAAAACGGGGTATTTAGCAAGATTTAAAACTCAAGTCCTTTTTTATTATGGAATATCAAACATAAAGAAAACAGAAGATTGAATTGTGTTTCAAAACATATAAAAGTCATTAAATGTTTCGGGTTTTTTGGTCTATTCTAGGTACTGTTCTCAAAAAGACAAGATTGATAGCATTCTCTTTACTTCGCTCTTCTAACAATATTGAATGGCAGGCAGATGCTCGGTCAGGAACTGAGCCCGGTGATGGTTGAAAAAGAGGCAGAACTCAATAGGTCATCAAACTTATGATATGGAAAACCTCAATGAATATAAACTCAGGAACAAGCGAAGACAACGACAGATCTGGAATACAAAATAGGAAAAACCAAAGTAACAAATCAGATCTCAAAGATGACTATTCGCTAGCAACCCTACTAGGAGAAAATACCAAAGATATGGAGCTAGAAATCTGCCAAAACTATTTGAATTATTGACTATTGTAATTTAATAAAAACTGAATACGTATTATATGCTATGAACAAAATATTTCAAACTTGAATTTCACGAGAGTACATTCGAAGAAATTGGCCATGGTTACGCAAGCAGATTTCGAGGAGATAAAGCGTACCAGGCGAGCTGTCCGCGAAAGGGCTCTGAGTGCAGGGGTGCAGTAGGAGCCCTGAGACCCCCCCCTTTGAATATGTAGAGGGGCGAAGGGGTGGAGGACGGCCTGAGGGATGCATAGATTCTGGGGTTTTTTATATAACGGATAACTAGGTAATTATGGGAATCACCCTGCCTAATTATCTTTTTATGTACGCTCCCGAAACTAATCTTAAAATGTCACTTTGTAACATTAATTTTACATTTACATTTATGCATTTAGCAGATGCTTTTATCCAAAGCGACTTACAGTTCGGGAGTAAACAGAAGCACTTTGTTACAAGGTCGGATTAATCATAAGACATGCACATAGAAGATGTTTGAGGTGATTTTCTTACGCCAGTTTTTTTTATTATCGTCCTTTTTAACTTTGCATTTTTTGAATTAGCATATATTCAGTATCAAATTCAATATTTCAAAATTCAAGCCTCAAAATTTGGGCTGTGAAATTCAGTTAGGGAAAATTCAAGTTGCAAAAAGTAGGGAAGAGTACACGATTACTGCACGGCAGATTAAGCTTTTTGGCCAATTCTCATCAGCATGAATCAGTCAGATGTGAGTGGCTTTTTATAGATTGTGTATGTATTTCAGGTTAGTGTTCCTAGCATGTGAAGCATATGTCTAAGCATTTGGAGTACGTTACAAGAAACTTAAAATCGGAAATCTGTTTCCAAATGTACACAGTCTACGACTAAAATGCCTATTACACATCCAAAGAAAATCTAATTGTTTGCCAACTTTTAAAATGTCATGTTGTACTCTATGGCATTGCTTGTAGGATTTTGAAGAAAATTTGAAACAATCACTGAGGTCAAATGACTGTAATTAAAAATAATGTGGCAGCAGAACTTTGTCATAGAGATGCCAAATATGCTGCAACCTAAGAGCACAAATGGAAAAAGAAAAAAACAGACAAAATGAACATCACTTGACAAAACAGCTGACAGATTACTTGCGAACAGAAGTGTTTTTTCAGAGCCAGTTTAAACCATTAAATAAACGCGGTTCTATGTTGGTAAATACAAAGCATGGAACTTGTGTTGATTTGAGTCTAGTGGGAGTGGTACATAAAGCTCAATGGAAAGCAGTTTGTCATTTCCTGTTTCTTTTCATTGTACAACGACTGATGAACTCTACACAAGATAAATTCAGAAGGTGTAAGAGGTGCTAAGGATTTCTCCTTTCCTGTAATGGAGCTGCTGAGTTTTGGATTTGTTTTGCTGTCTGTTTTTAGTGAGTCTTCAATCTGAAAGTCAGCTATTTGATGTTGACCGATAACATCGATAAACTTGTTTTCTTCCCTGCAGAATCACTACGAGGAATTACCATCACTCAGAATGACCAAGTTTACAGAACTCAACTGCTTCGTCGCCCAGACAAAAATGCTTCTCTAAAGTGTAACCATGATGAAGGCAGCTATTATTACATGTACTGGTACAAACAGGGAAGTCCAGATGAAATGTCTCTTGTTGCTTATTCATCTGGAAAAGATTATGTGGAAATCCTTGCTCCATTTGACAAGGCGAAATACAAAATGACACGTACTCAGATTAAGGAATCCACGCTGGATATTCTTAATCTACAAGAGCGGGATTCAGCCATTTATTTCTGTGCTTCTAGTATTGCACAGCACTGTGACTGAACCAAACAGCTAAACAAAAACCTCAGATATAAACCACAGGGTAAGAACTTGATGACAAAGGGGTGAAACTGTAACATTTTTTTTCCAAATATGTGATTGTGTTCCTATTTTCTTTAATAACCTCAAAGTATTGCTGCAAAATTTGCCTAAAACATGTAGAAAGGCATACTCATAGTATATTGCCTGATGAACCTCTCAAGTAAATGCATCGTTTTGGTCTCTTTAGAAAGAGGATACTCTGAGGTTTGCTACTCTGTTGTCAGTATCTCACACTGTTATTAAGTAAAATAATTTGAACACGTTGTCAAGTCCTGAAACTTTCTTGACCATTGTTTGCCCTGACTTGACATGGGCAAAGAAAACACAGAGAGCACTGTCTCAACTCCCGTTCCTTTTATTTATTTATGCTCGCAGTGGAAGCAACTGAAGGTTAGGGTTTAAGGTTGATAACCTTAAAGTCAAACAATCAAAACCAATCTACAAAATAAATACATCAATAAACTTTCATTAAATACAACTTAAACAACAAACAAGGTTTCGAAGACCAAACACATTCCCAAAGTAAAATCAATATTACATTTACCAGAACAAACTAAACATAAACTTAACATACCAATGGCTTCTCTGGTGTGAAGTCTGCAACGGTAAGTTTGTCTCTAGAAGCTGGATTGCAAACACACTCCAACAAAGAAAATCACCATGCTTAAAGCTTTCTTCTTCATGGGTAGCCTCCTTCCAACTTTTGGCTCATGGCTGCCACCTGGTGCCATGGTTTCAACCTCAATTTAGTTTATTGTTTTATATATATAAACCAAACACACGTTAAAAAAGAGGCAAAAGAAACTGGCCTAGCATTTTAAAAAAGAAATGCATGCATATGACAGCTAGGGGGCAGTTTTAGTTTTAGAGGCAAAATACAACATACAAAAGGCTATCAACAATTTAATTGGTGTTACAAAAAGCTCATATTAAAAGCTAAACTCTGAAAAACATTGTTGGCAATGATTCATACAATTTATTGATGAAATCATCAGGAATACCAGAAAGCAGTCTTGCGTGCCTACCAGAGTTCATCAATTTTCTTTGGGTTTTGTCTCCCATGTTTCCTCTTTCATCATACTCCAGAAATGCTCAATGATATTCATGTCTGGTGACTGGCTTAACTTGGAGCATCTTGATCATCTTCGTCTTGAGGAACTTTGATGTGGGGATGGAAGTATACGATGGTGCACCATCCTGCTGCAGAATTCTGCCTCTTTTATGGTTGGTAATATAAGAGGTGGCTAAAATTTCTGCCATTTTAGACTGTTGATGTTGCTTTCCACCCTGAAGATCTATAGCACAGCCCCATACTGGACATAGCACCAGAGCATGATTTTTCTACTATAAAACTTCCCTGAATTATTGGTGAATCTTGAATACCTGGGGTGACTGTGGATTAATTTAACAGAAGATTAATCTGAAAAAACACCTTTTGCAGCTTTTTGTAACTGAGGCAGGTGGCAGACATTGAAGGTTCCTGCAAAATCAGCAGTGGATCTGGTCTTAAGCCTCTTGGTAATCAACACTTTAGTCTCAGGGTGAATCTTAGGTATGCTTGCAGAGGTCAAGTTGCTGTTGATATAAGGGTCTAGTGCACTGGGGTTGTTTTATACACATGTGATACCTATTGATCCACTATTAATCACAGGTGAAGTTCAGATGAGAAGGCAACAACATTTATATCTTTGCAAATATTGACTCAATGGATTTGACCAAGTTGTGAATATTACAATACTTTTTAACAATTTTGTTTTGCACTGAAACGTTATTACAAAAGCTGTTTCTTGTAAAAAAAAATCTTAATAAGTAATATATTTCACCATCAATTCAGGTCAATTTTTACACGAGAGATTCCTGATGTATCTCTGACTTTTGCTGAACTGGAGACGAACACCAGCAGACTCTATGTAGGAACACATGGGTGTAGAAGAGCACACTGTATATAAAATTAAAGAGATAGATAAATACACACTGAACATATGAGCTAATTTGTAAAATAAAAAGACATAACGTATAGTCGTGAGCAGGGGAGTTTATTTAAAATGAATTAAATTGCTCAATTGCTTTCTAATACGTCCATTAAATATTTGATCTCACAACTTAACAAGTCCATTAATCATTTCATAATCACACGTTTAATTTAAGCAAGTGAGTTTTCTTCAAGATTTTATTATGGGAGGAATAAAGATCATATGCTGACCTCTGCAGGATGATATGAGTACATTTAAAGCACTGTAATCTAAAGAAGTATATTACATGCTCAATTACAACTGAGTTGAAACACAGCAAAGAAAAGCTGGATGGGACCATCTACCATCATTTCTTGTAGGCAACCCTGCTTTGACCTATTCAGTTTCCAGTACGTAGTCACATTTAAAATCTGTTGATGAAGCTGAATAATCCTGGAAACCTTAATGGTTTGGGGAGTATTTGGAAAAGAGTTGAAGGAAATGTTTCCTGAACTATGAGACAACCTGGTGCTACCTGTAAATACTTAGTTCCTTCGTTACTGCAAATCAGTTTTAACTAATAAAATATATTTGCATGTATTGTTTTGTTTTCACTGTTGAAATAAACATACCATTAAATATGTCATGCAATAATTGTCTCATTAATTAATTTAATTAGCCTCATTATGACACATTGGGTACCGTGGGTTTCCTCCAGTCGATTTCCCTCATAACCTCCAAAAACATTGCATCAGATTAATTAAAAAATCGTAATCTCTCGCCTCTCACCCGATGTGCGCTAGAGATAGGCACCGGCAGACCCCCTGTGACCCCAAAAGGGATTAGGCGGTTATGGAATATAAATGACTGAATTAATTAATTGAAAACATATTTGCTTCATGTTAAACTATATATATTTTCAATTTGAATAAATGACTACAACATTTATTTTTAATAAATTATTGCATGGTGTATTTTAATAGTAATATATATTTATTTAATTCTGTGGCATTCTGTCCTCCATATTACTGATGCATTATTGATGATGATGCATTTAACAACAACATAAAAAAGAATGAAGGCAACAAATGTACTGTAATATATTTTTCAACAAAAAAATTAATTAATTAAGAGCTTAACCCTTAGAGGTCTGGGGTCTTTTTGAGCATGTATTACTATACGAGTTGCTCTAATAAATTATCTTTATAGCAGTTTTTTTGTGGTAAGGCTGGATAGATATATATATATATATATTTTTTTTTAGTACTACCACAGCCTCTTTTTTCATCACGTTACACAAGAATTCTACAACAAATCTGAAAGTGATTTTTTAATGTAAAAATTTGAAAACGAACTTTTTTTATGTGTTATAACACAAATCTAAACCGTTAAGATGAAATCAAAATTAAAAAATCTCCTAAATAAAGCAAAGATATGATCAAAACATTGTGAAAATTGTTTTAAATAACTCCTAAACCTTATTCACGGTTCCAAGCACTATTTGTTCCATTGTGCTAAATAGCATGTTATGTGCAGTATTTGTTCTGCCAGTCCTGCCCTTGTTACACTGAACACATACTTTACTTGTATTCACTCTGCTGTTCTGATTTACAAGGAGATGGGAGGGGCATGGAGCTGTCAAAGTGGGCTCAGCACCTGCCCAAATTTCCAGTAGTCACAGAAATAGAATCAAAGGCTTATAAAAGATACCAATAAAATGAACATGTGCAAGAAAAAGATGACAAATAAAGATAACTTGCGGGTTGGGGGGAGAGCGGAGGAAAAAAGAAAGTTATTCGTTTTTGTATAATGTTTTAACACCGTGGGGACAGGGGGCCACGGTGATACAATCCCATAGATCCGCTGAACAAAAACCCCTCTGCACTTACAGCTATTACTCAGATCCAAAAATGTGAATAAAACCCCCCAAAATGATTGAATTCCACTTTATACATCTAAACGACTGAAAAATTAAGCAATGACTATATTTTGATTGAGTTTTAAGTATTTTTTTTATCAAACCTGAAGATGAATTTGAGTGGACAACCTGATAATTCTTAGGTCTGTTTTGTTTTTACAGACATTTGCTATAAATATCTTCCGGAAAGATTTGAGCTTTTGGGATTTTATTTGAAGACCCAAAGAGGGATTTTCTCGGAAGTTTTGGAACAGTCACTGGCAATGTGCGTCTGCTTCAAAAGCCTTCTTCGGGAATGGGACAAAATTGACAGTCATTGGTAAGTGATTAATTTTTACAATTTAAATTAAGCTGATGGCATTCATCAAACAAAAACTTTTACATCATTAGTTTGATTATGGCTTAAATTCTCAAAACTAAATCCAACAATTATGGCTTAGTAATTTCCATGAGCATCAGTATACACATTTTTATTCTCTATGGTATCAGCAGGATATAAAATACAACTGCAAAGTGGATTAAAACACAATTAGTAGTTTATAAAAAGCTGCTAAATTTGCTTGATATGTTGACGCATGCAAAATATTTGTGAAACAACCGAAAAGTGCACTTAGACTAAACTAACCTGATTCTTAGCATATACCGCGCTGTCTGGATTTGTCGTTTTTGACAATACAATCAAATGCTGTGATAACAACGAAGCTTATTTTGGTCAAGGGACCAAATTAACAGTTCTTGGTGAGTTCTTCAGATTAATTCAAAAATATTCAAGAGTACTTAGTTTATGACTTTTAGTGTGGAATATGACAACTCTAAAAAATTGGTTTCATTGGAAAAAGAAGAATTTACTGTTTGGAATTAAGATAAATGGGTAGTTGTAGCCAAGAGTAGCTGCTGTGCTACGGAAGCAGCCAGGCTCACTTTGGAGAAGGGACAAGACTAACTGTTCTTGGTAAGATATAAAATATTTGATGTCAAATTAATCTAAACCTGAAATGGATTTGACTTTACCCACTGATCATTGCATGTAACTGTAACTTTATTTGTTAAGCACATTTAGAAAGTAATAAGCAAAGATTAAAAGCATTAGATTAATGAAACAATATATAATTATGACAAAAATGTCACCAGCTCACAGTTGTATCAAACGCCAATGAAAACAAGTGGTTCTTTAAAAGAGATTTAAAAACAGACAAATATGCTTGATTAATGTGCAGAGGCAGCTCATTCCAGGGTAAGCTGAGTAAGTTTTATTAAGATAAAGGTTTATGATGCTGCCGTGATATTCTGTGCTCAAACTCTGAAGCATACTTCGGAAACGGTACCAAACTCACAGTTTTAGGTGAGAAAATATTAGTTAAATATAAAAATATTAGCTTTGTTTATCACTCTTCGGTAAATAGCATTGTGAAGTTATCTGAAAGAAATGTGTAAAGTAAATATGAATTCGATTTTTAGAGGTTTTACATTTGTGATATTTAGCGTGATTGAGTTTCTATGTTGATCAGAATAATTTTATCTACACATTTACTCTTACTGCTCATTAATTGATTATGGTGTTCTAAATACAGCCAGGAAAAAGAATTTAAAATTCCCTTATAGTCAGTTCTACAGAATTAAATGAATGTTGGCGGGTGAAACTTCAATAACAGCGTTCGGTTTCAGATATCTTCAAACACGTTTTATTAGTGCGCACATGTACTGTGTCAACAACATCTCCTGCTTATTTTGGTGAAGGAACGAAGCTAACGGTTCTTGGTAAGAAATAATAATTTTATTGACATGGTTTTATTCATAATGAGATATACAGACACTGAATGATTTACGAACATTCATTGAGCTGTAGTGGCAAGCGCTTAGAAATTTTGGGATTATTCTCTGGGAACATGGTGATATTTCATCAGGTTAAGATGCAGAGAGCTGAAATGTGTGTTAGAAGAAGAGGTTTTATCTGTAGCGTAGAATCAATGTGAACAACTACGATCCTGCATTGTTTGGTGATGGCACTAGACTTACAGTTCTAGGTGAGAGAAATGTTGCCTTATTGGAATATCTTGTTCAATTGGGTTCTTTGTGGAACTTTTACCAATACTTGAATGCTCTGAGACAAGAAGCTTCCTTGAGTGATGTAAAACTTGCTACAAACTAGGAAATTACTTCCCAAATTTAACTCATTAGTTCTCGTCTCACTGTAGTGAATTTTATGGTGTCGCATTTTTCAAGAAATCTCTCGAGGAGGTTACTACTGTAGCATATAAGCATTGTGATCAGTACACCCCGGCATACTTTGGTGAAGGCACTAAACTTACAATTCTAGGTGAGTAAAATAAAAACTGAGTTATTGATTGTAGTGATTTGATTTTAAAAAGTACAATGAGCTGGTTACATCTGTTAGAGTTTATGTTCACTTCTTATGCCATAAGTAAGAATCCCAAAAACTGCTATCTTTACTTGGTAAGGGATGTCTACCCGTGTTAAATAATATCAGTAACAAAGTCTACATGCCCCTTGGGTTTTAACTGTAGCGTACTATCATTATGAACTTTGGTACCGCTGCATACTTTGGCAATGGAACTAAACTTACAGTTCTTGGTGAGTAAATCAAAGATTGTTTGAAACACATAAAGTCTTGAGAGAATGTGCTTAATTACTGAAGAGAATGTTATTCTGATTGTGTCTTAAACTAGATTTTAGATTAGTGGGCAAATAGATAAATAGAGTCAGGGTTAAAATCGTATATCTAGCATCCTGAAACAATTTGTAATTGCGCTAAAATGCTGTGCTCTGGAACTAATCCCGCTTACTTCGGCCAAGGAACAAAGCTAACTGTACGGGGTAAGGCTTACTCAAGATATAGCAGCTATTCTGTTAAATAAATAACAGAAAAAATGTTAAATATAAAAAAACGATACATTTTTATTATTTAGCTTGACTCAGAAGGCTGGTAAATAAGTACCGGTACTTATTAAAAATCTTTGGGATTTAACTATTGTTTACTGCATACTTCAGCAATGGAACTAAACTTACAGTTCTTGGTGAGTAAATCAGCGATTATTTGAAACACATAAAATCGGGAGAAAATGTGCAAAACTCCCGAAGAGTATGTAGTTCTGGTTGTATGTTTAGTAGATTAGTGGGTTCAATTCGTATACCTAGCGTCCAGAGAATATTTGTAATTGCGCTGAAATGCTGTGCTCTGGTTCTTATCCCGCTTACTTCGGCCAAGGAACAAAGCTTACTGTCCGGGGTAAGGTTTACTCAAGACATACCATTTATTCTTTTAAATAAATAACAAAAAAATGGCAGAAATTTAAAAAATATATAAAAATTAACACTTAATTATGTTTTAGAATGGATCAATTAAAATATGACCTGGAGGCAAGAAAATAACCAAATATAGAAAATCTTTGACTTTTAACTGTAGCGTACTATCAGTGTGAACACTGGCACTGCTGCATACTTTGGCAATGGAACTAAACTTAGAGTAATTGGTGAGTTAATCAACAGTTATTTAAAATGCATAAAATCTTGAGAGAATGTGCTTAAATACTGAAGAGAATGTTATTCTGATTAGTGGGTTAAATTCGTATATATCTAACATTCTGAGACAATTTGTAATATCGCTGAAATGCTGTGCACTGGTACTTATCCTGCATACTTCGGCCAAGGAACAAAGCTAACAGTCAGTGGTAAGGCTTATTAAATATATACTAGCTATTTTGTTAAATAAATAACCTCAAAAATGTTAAATATAAAAAAATAAACAATTATTTTTTTTGGAATGAATCAAATAAAATATGACTCAGGAGACAACAAAATAAGAAAATATTAAAAAATCTTTGGGTTTTAACTGTTACATAATATCAGTGTGAACATGGGAAGTGAAGCACACTTTGGAAGTGGTACCAAATTAACTGTCCTTGGTGAGTA
Source organism: Danionella cerebrum (assembly GCA_007224835.1). Classification (NCBI taxonomy): domain Eukaryota; kingdom Metazoa; phylum Chordata; class Actinopteri; order Cypriniformes; family Danionidae; genus Danionella; species Danionella cerebrum. Next base: position 290,829 of record SRMA01027219.1, on the reverse strand, counting down.
AATTATATTGTTTGTAACCTTATAATATATTTAGGACCAACATGTTGAGATTTGGTTTTGTTTGCTGAAAACTCAGAGCGATTACATTGTCGTTAAACCTGATCTTCTGAGCACATGCTAGCAGTTTAGCACCTTGTTTCTTTGGTGAATTTAATGTTGTACTTGAGCTCTGTGACACTGGTTACAGTCAGGCTTATTTTGGCTCAGGAACGAAGTTAACTGTGCTGGGTAAGGATTTCTCAGTATTCTCATCTGTTTAGCTGAAACATGAATTAATTACTTAATTATTGGTGGATTTATGTGATTTTGAGAATCTGATTGTAGCAAGGTTTGGTTGATTATACTGTATGAATCCAGTTGCGGCTGGGGTTTTAACTGTAGCATAGGATCAGTGTGACCTCTGGTTATGCAGCATACTTTGGTGAAGGCACTAAACTGACAGTTCTAGGTGAGTGAAAGTAAACCGTTTCCTTGCATTCTTCTAAATATACTTTACAAAGATTGGGATGTTGTAGTGTTATTCTGTAGCTTAGGATAAATGTGAACAAACCCGACCGAGAACACTTTGGCTATAACACATGGTTCTCGGTAAGCAGCTCAAATTTAACTTTGGTGTTCAGAAGTAATGTTTTAAAAGAACATCTAGTGCTAAGTGTTATGTAATCACTTGATTTAGTAAGTTAAAATTAAAAAATACTGTTGAGCTAGAGAATCCGAGGTTTTACTTGTAGATCAGAATCAATGTGAACAATGCCAACCCTGCATACTTTGGAAATGGCACTAAACTAACAGTTATAGGTGAGTCACTAATGTTCTATCTTATGTGTATTTTTCCTTGTGAAATGTTAAGACACATGTTATTATGTGTATAAAATCTTCAGGACAGTTGAGGTTTTACCTGTAGCTTAGAATCATTGTGAATAATCTCAGCCCTGCATTCTTTGGTGATGGCACAAGATTAACTGTTTTAGGTGAGTGAGTTTATGAAGTTCTCTAATCTCATAAAACAGTGGTTATCATGGCTATATTGTATACATTTAATGTAATGGGTAAGAAATCATAGATTTACATTATTACTGATGGTTTGAACTGCAGTTTAAAATCAGTGTGAGCACCGGCAACCCAGCATACTTTGGTAAAGGCACTAAAGTAGCAGTTCTAGGTGAGTAAAAGGAGTAATCAGCTCAATTCAGGTATTTCAAAAATGAGTAAAATAGTAATTTGAAATAAGAACAAAGCTCCATTTTAGTGGGAAAAACGTGAAAGTCAAGGTTTAAACAGTAGCTTAGAATCAATGTGACAGAGATCCAGCATTCTTTGGTAGGGGAACCAAACTTACAGTTTTAGGTGAGAACATGTTGATTTTATTTGCGTACATTTTACAATAATGAAGTATTTTGCATGTTTGGCGGTGGTAAAATTAAAAGTAATCGTAAACGTGTCCATGATGTTGTAACGAATTCACCTTAAATCTAAAAGTGAATGTTAATGTAGTAATTGTCAATGCTAAACTGAACAAGATGACTATAGCAAATGAATAATAACCTAGAAACATATTTTTAATGTGGATGTGTTTTTAATATAAATTTAATATTAATAATATAATAATTTCGTTAATACAGAGAAATATTACTGTTGTGTTAAATTTTTTTGCCATTTTCGGTGAGCAACATGCAGCTGTAAGCTTGCACTTACAGATAAAATAAAGCTCCCTTATCAGTGGTTTCCTATTGTAGAGCACATTAACTGTAAAAGATAAAAAAAGGTTTATTTAAAACTACAGTTCATAAGTACAGAACTGTTGTAAATGATTACTCCCAAATTACATTTGATCAAGTTTTGAGTCATTACCTTTATTTTTTTCAGATCCAAAACTAGACATCATTGCACCAAATGTATCGATTATAGAACCATCCAAAAAAGAGCAGTGTAAGAAAAAAATCACTCTTGTGTGTTTGGCTGAGAACTTCTACCCTGACCATGTGAAGATCAAATGGTTTGTTGGAAACAAAGAACGGAAAAATGGTGTGGCGACGGATCCTGAAGCCACCAAAGTTAATGACATGTACACCATGTCCAGCCGCCTCGAATTGCCTAGAAAGGCTTGGAAAAAGTCATCGAACAAGTTCACATGTGAAGTGGACTTCTTCAATGGAGCCGAGACTATTAAGCAAACGAAATCAGTGAACGGAATTGATGGTATGCAAAATATATTTCTTTATTTAACATATCAATAATGCACATTTAAAAGCATACGTAAAAACTTGTTCAGATTTTAACAAATACACATTCACTTCTTTTGCTGGTCACAGGTGGATATGACCGAGGTAAGAAGCTGCACTTTTCTTTTAAATGCTGTGAATGAAATATAAATACGTAATTCATTTGTATTCGTTCACAGAAAGCTATGTGAAGTCGTCAAAGTGGATGAAGCTAGCTTATGGTTTGACCATTGCTAAAAGTGGGCTCTATGGCTTGATCGTCTTTGTGTTTGTTTGGAGAAAGGTATGTTTCAAATAAGAGCACAACTTATTGTACTGTAAACAGCCATGTTTCCATCCAAAGATGCAAATAAAATATGCGCAAAACTGGAGTATCGCAAGAAATGCTTGCAAATAAAGCACTGTTTCTATCCTCGAGTCCCAAAGAACAAAAGCACAACTTCCTGATAAACTTTTGCCAATTATCAAAAGAAAAATGGAAGTTGAGTATGAAGAATTTTTCCATGTTCTTGTGTCCGTTCTGTGAGATGATGATCCTGATCCACTAAGATGACTGACTTTAAGAATTTTAGGATGACCAAAACACCATTTCAGATGTTGTCCAATGCATTTCCATGAAAGTTTATACTCATTTTTTCATAGCGGATAAAAAGTTTATCCTACTCAGTTGTGCATCATTTTCAAAATTAAACTCCATCTTGGCATTTCCATCCAGTATTTTCTTCCAAAATGTGTGGATTTCATAAGAGTCGATGGAAACGCAGCTATAGAGTTCTACTGTAATTGTGATTAGTTGAAGTATTCTATCTTTATATATAGCATTTGATTGCATTATACATAAAGATAGAGCTCATAATAATTTTATTGCTTTGTTCTTACACAGGGTTCACAAGAAAAGTGATGGTTGAACATTTTCTGGATTGATGGGGAAACCAAGATGACACATCATGCCTTTATTCAGGTTAAAAGATGAGATGCTGTAGATATGAAAAATAAACCTTTCCTTTCAATGTTAAAACTGTATTGTAAGATTTATTAAAGGGGTCATGAACAGGATTTATTTTTTTTTAGAAATGTCCAATTTACAGATGTTTAGAGATGTTTGACAACTTTGTTTACACCTAAAAATATTATCCTTTGGAAGAAATAATTTTTTTCTGTAACTTCATATTCAGTCAAAGTCATGCACTGCTCTGCGATCGATTCAAATTGGCATATTCCTGCCTCTGGCTCTGCCTAAATCTACAAGACCTATCTATGTGAATGTACACAAAGTGTCTGAGAGAATGTAATGACTGCCACCGAAATATGACCATTAAACAGACTCACAGTAATCCAGTAGTTCGTTCAAACTATAGCATTGATAAAAGCAAAGATTAATATCTTTCTCCAATAGCCCTCTGCAGCAAAGATCTTTGGATTATTAAAATGTACAATTATCTGAAGCAAAAGGAAGACTGCATGTGATTTTGTTCTTTCAGATTATGGAATTGAAAATACAAATTTTATTTACTTCAGTAGATTTCTAATTTAGCTGTGTTTTCTGTGTCTTGTGAATACCGAGCTGCTGTCAGGAATTCCTTGGTGACTTTGACACCTTACAACTATACAATAAACGATTTTTTTTCAGGAGATAGCTTAAATGTATTTTTTTATTGCCACATTATTACACATAGCTAAAAATTGAAACAATATTGTTTTTTTGGTTCATGACATCTTTAAGATTATCGTATTGTTAATGTGTCCTTTGGTACAACTGTAATTTCTCGGTTGCTGTTTAATAGTTTAACTTTTTTTGTATTGGTTGTAAAACATGTCTTTTTTTTTGTTGCAAATTTTGTAATAAATGTAAAGCACGAAGAATCTCTGATTCCCCAAATTCTTTGAACAGACTGCATGTAATAAAAACAGTAATGGCGTCAATGTATATAGAACATTTCCAGACTCCTACAATTTTCAGAGCATTATTCACACAATGGTGGTGTAAAGCTACCTTGGTTTGCCTCAGCTGAAATCTTTGTCTCGTGCCCACCACCAAATACACCCCACCAGTCACACACATCCATAAAGGGCAATGCAAATGAAGTAGCTTGCCCATAGCCACAATGGCAGAATTGACCTGGCATGGTTCCAACCGCCAAACTCCGGGTAATAAGCCGACTCCACCAGTATGCCACTTACCACCTCACTACTATGCTCAGTTTATATACTATCCCTCCTGTATTTGAAATTAGAATTAGTGCATCCCAAATGGTACTAAAATAGCTAATTTTACCCACAACACACTGCGGCCATGCATGGAAACCTGATTCAAGGAGGAAAAGTGGAAGAAACGTTTTCAGAAAAGAATATAAATGGCTGTTGAGAGATACAGTAACAATGGTAAAGTTAAGTCAGTGTTAAATTAAATTCCATATGCAGAAGTAATCTGAACTTTGAAACCTGGGGTTACTGAAAGATTTACATCCAATCCAAATTTTGGAAGATTATGGTCAACAATAACCATTAGAGAAATGACGACGGATAAAAACCACTCATTGAACGTCTTCCTGCATTTTCTCCAATGGACTATAATGGAAAATATGTTTTTTTTTTTTTTTTATAATAATAAAAAGATGTTTTGCCAGAATTCCCAAAAATACCCCCAAAGTCTATACATAGTTCCCAAATGACGTCATGTTTTTTTGCCAGGTCTTTGCCATGTCACAGAGCAAGCTGTTGTAGTAAAAATAAGTAAATGAGTACAAAAGTAAAAATAAAATGTTGTTAATATTAATTCAAAAGGCTCTGCCATAGAAAGGGCATCTGCCATTAAAACAAATGCTGCCAGTCTAAAAATGTAGACGTGGTGAAATATTGAAGATTGAGCATAATGAGCGACTGAATATTTTTTACTGACCCTCAGTTGTGTAAGAACTACAGAAGCAAGCATACTTTGCAGGATCATGCTCTGGCGGGAAGAAACATACAAAGGAAACACATTTTTTTTTTAAGGCCCATAACCAACCTAGAAGAAGGAGCACTACTATAAAAATGGCATTTTGGCATGTCTTTTTTGGTCTGCTTTTAGATGTTACAATACATCCAATAAATCAATGTATTGTTGTCTATATTGAGCTTATATTTTGTATGTCCCAAACATGTTTAATAAAATATATTTTCAAATTAACTTTTTGTTGACCATTCAGAGTAATGGGGATCAATTTTGAGTCAACCACCACTTCAACTGTTTTTCAAGACTGACCATATATCTTGCTATTTCTTGAGAGCACTTTATGTAATTACTTTAAAAAACATCTATATGTCACTGTGCTGTGTTTTCTCCTGAGTGAGGCCTCTCTGGGAACAGCTGGGAGGCCAATGTGACTTTCATGGTCTCAATCTGAGAAGGGGCCCCCAAAAACACTGTACCATTGGCCATCATTAGCTGCAAGCAGTTGAGGTTTAGGTAACGAGGTATATCATCGTGTACTAGCTATGCTAAACTTGAGTTTGGACAAGGAACCAGGCTAACGGTTTTGGGTAAGTTTGAACATTTCAATTTTATACAATAGCATTTAATAAAAAAGCTGTTATATATCTTGGTATTTCTGCAAAAAATGCTAATTGACAATGTTGTTATTGCTCAAAACAGCCAGAATATTGATTAAGAAAGTTATTTTCTTTCCTAGGACCATCAAAATATCTTCTACAATGTAAAAGGCTGAAAATGAGCAGTTTGCCATTATTGTGAATGCATCTAATCTGATATTATGATATTGTGGAAGGTTGACATCATACTTGTATTTTTAGAGACAAATCTCAAAATGTAAAAAAAACGTTAAGTCAAGATAAGTATAACAACAGCAATAGGGTTTGCAGTGTACATTTTTGGGATAACATAAATGCATACTACGACCATTTAAGTTACTTGATTTTATTGTACCACATGATTAGAATGCGGAAAACTGACATAATTTAGAATTAAATTAACATTAAAATCATATTGTACTCATTCTGATCATGTGAAACCAATGTTCACAATAAAATCAAATACTTATTTTCTAGTGTACCGTTTTTGGTTAAATCTGTAAACTCCATATTGTATAACTCTATCCACAATACTCATGAAATCATGCATTTGATAAGCAAAAAAATTAATAATCATTTAAAAAAAGTATAAAACATTTAAACCCAGTAATTCATCATAATATATCTTTTAATTAAAGCATTGGACTATGGAACACTATGGAACTTTTGCTCACAGGAATGTCGTTAACGTTAACATTACCAGAAACCTTTATTTACAAAATATACATTTCTTTCAAACATTCCTAAATAATAAAATGATGGAAGCCCATTTCAGCCACTGAAGATAAAATGAAACATAATCACTTATTATCTCTGAATTCCATAATAAAAACACAATTCTGACTATTTGTTGTGCAATTCTGAGTAATAAACTCTGAGAAGCCACAAAGATGTTATTCCAGACAGTGTATGTTAGTGAGCTTCAGAATTCTGAGATAAAAAACAATCAGAATTTTGGGATATAAAGTCGCAATTACGAGAAATAGTCAGTTCCCGGATAGTTCTCGGACTCTGGAGAGAATGTTATCCAGGAATCAGCTGTGGCATACATGTAATAAAACAGATGAGGCTAAAGTGGCAAGATTCCTTCAACAGTTATCTCAGAATTCTGCCTTCATATCTCAGAAATCTGACTTTATATCTCTGACTGAATTTGAACTTTTTATTTCAGAATTGCACAATAAAAGTCAGAATTGTGAGTTCTTATTATGGTAATTTGAGATAGTCACAATGATTTTAACTTCAGTGGTGGAAACAGGCTTCCATTTACAAATTATATGTTTAAAACTAGTAATGTGAATTTTGCGGGCTTTAAGTAACCCAACCATTATGTTGCAGCTCCAAATATATACTTATTTTAATTTTCATTCATTAATTCATTTTCATACCCGCTTATTCCCTTTCGGGGTCACGGGGGTCTGCTGGTGCCTATCTCCAGCGAGAGGCGGGGGGGTACACCCTAAACAGGTCGCCAGTCCATTGCAGGGCAACATTCACTCACACATTCACACTTAAGGGGGAATTTAGATTCTTCAATTAACCTAATAGCATGTTTTTGGGATTGTGGGGAAACCCGGGAACCTGGAGGCTATTTAAGCACCACCGTGCTGTTATTTTAATTTTAATAATGCCAAATACAATTTGTAAACAGAACTGATAAAAATCTATTGGGATTGATAGAGGGTACACTTCGAGGCAGGGGTGCATTTTCTGGCAAAACACAATGTGTTAGTAGCAGGTTGGAAAAATATTATTATTATTATCTGTTATTTATTATTTGTGAACATATCAGGGAAAAGACAAATAATCAGATCTTCTTTATCGTGAAACCATATTTATTACCATTACACATAACTGAAAGCTATGGTTTCAAAAACACAACCAGAAACATGATAAGCTTAAATAAAGCTAATTAATACATTTAAACTGTGACACTAGTAGGGAAAGTGAAGTATGGTATAAAAAAAGTCAAATCTTGTAGTTGTTTTTGTGCACAGGGGGTCCTCAATAGTTACATAAGTTACATAATAGTTACCAGTGAGCGAGGACATACTTGTAACTAAAGTTATTGTGTGTAGATGTACATCCACACTGACTTCAAAAAAGTTTCAAGGCTAACAAATGCCGTAGTGTTGCCCACTAACGCAATTTTCAATATTCATTATTACTCTAAAAACTGCTCTTTATTTTCTCAAGCTTCAAACATCACTCTTCCAAAGGTCAAGATCCATCCACCCTCACCTAAAGAAACCTGTTCCCAGAAAAATATCATGACTTTAGTCTGCACGGCCTGGGGCTTTTATCCTGATCATGTGACTTTGAGCTGGATAGTGAATGGACTTGAGAGAAAGGACAACATTTCAACTGATCACTCAGCTCAACAAGACAAGCGGTCACTGATGTATCAGATGTCCAGCAGAATGAAGATCACATACTCAGAATGGGTGGATCCCAGTAATGTCTTCAACTGCTCTGTCCAGTTCTTCAATGGAGAGGAGTACATCACTGTCAGCAACACTCTGAGTGGTGAAAAAGGTTTGTTAAATGTGAAAGTCAAAGTGAGATTTATTGATCTATTTTAATAGAAAACACTAAAAGAATTAGCTTTTTTAGTAACAATAATTCACAATAACCAACCAGGACAAAATACATAATATGTGATGTTGTCTGATCAATGTGTTTCGTGAGGAGTTATTAGGGAATGACTATGGTGGCCCATTAGTGCACAACACAACATACCGGTACCGGTAAATCTAATTTGTTTTATGATTTGCATTTTGATTTGCAATAGAGTTGTGCACCAATGGATGACTAGATGACAGACACCTGTGCCATCAATCATCTCACATCTATATGAACACTAAGCGGATTAGCGCAGGAAGAGAGGGATTTAAAGCAGCAAAAGTTATGGACACCCAAGGGTCCTGAAACCAGGAACAGTTGTCTGAAGATAGCGCAGATGAGCACTCACATATGCAAAATTACATCTGATAAAATGTTGCTTTTTTGTTTACCGTTCTTTTTCCATCTTTGTCATATTTGTCAGTAAAGCGAGGAAAAAAAAAAGTTGACGTCTTATAGCGCTGACCGTTCCACTCTGGCTGGGTGAAACATGACAAGTCCCGCCCTCCTCTAACTTTAGCACTCGCTGATTGGATATTTTCACAAAGGAGCAGTTGTACCGAATGGTTTGGAACAAACCTAGTATTGTTGCATCCCTAGTGATTGCGTCCAAGACCCCCAACCGTACTAGTGACCTTCCTGCAAGGAGTTTGCTTGGGCTAGTGTGGGTATCCTCCTGGTACTTTGGTTACCCATAATTCCAAAAACATGCGGCAGGTTAATTGAATAATCTAAATCCTCCTTAGGTGTGAATTGCCCTGCAATGGTTACTCTTTCAGGTGCATTAACAAATTAGATGTTGGTATTTTCAGTGAAGCCGAGGGGTTTGAAGCTGATCAGTTTGGGCTACATCCTCTTCATCTGCAAGAGTTTTCTGTATGCTCTCATTGTGTCTGCTCTGCTCTGGAACCTCAAGGTAAAAATCATTACATTTGTAACACACACATTGTAAAAAAAAGAATAACATACATTTTACATCTCAAAGAACAGTTTGAAAGGATTCCACAACTTAACATGGATTCATTTCCCAACAGGTTTCAATAAAGAAGAAACAATTGCAAGACGAGTGAGAAATATCTGCATCAACCTTCTGTTTCCTTTATAATCTGAATTCTTACACAAATTTCTGTTTTAATTTAGTGTATTACTTTTTGTATGTACATTTTTATTTGTATTGAATTCCAATTTTAACACATGTGACAAGAATATTGGCCAAAACAATAACTGGCTATTTAGGCTAATTCACAGCGCCACCTGGGGGTTTTGACACGTTACGATGCGGATTTATTAAATAATTTGCCTGTATCATTCTGTCACTTTAACAATTCTCTCTTGAGTACATCTCTTAAATAAGGATTGGTTGCAGTGCGTATGGGGAGGTGATGGCACTAGAGGTGCTCGAACCCTTTGATCGCTGCTTGCAGCTGTAATTATACACCTTTTTTTGCTTTATTATTATGTATTTTTTTGCTTTTTTATTTCCTTGTCAGTTATTGTTGAATGTCACTGTTGTACTACTGTTCTTGGGTTATTGTACAAAAAAATAAATCAATGCAACACATTATTCAATTTAATATGCAAATCGAAACACAGCTTTATTTGAGTTTTAAACAGATATGCACCCGCCCAAATCGTGAATAGTCCAAAAACAAGCAAATGTGAGAAATAGAGCTGGGTTTAAAAAAAAAAACAATAATCAGTGTTTTTGGCTTGTCCACCTAAAGGAGGTCCTGAGAATGCTGTCTTTCAGTTTATTTTTCCCTTATTTTTAATTATGTATGTTTAAGAGTGCTACAATGACTAACTCCTCTACTCTAAAATTACACATGTATAAAATACTTCCTGGTATATGGCTTGCGTTGAACTTTAAAAAACATAGTGGGCCAACATCAGATGACATGGCAAACCTAACCGTAACTAAATATGGAAACTTTAGAAAGTATAGAAAATAACTTTTGAGCAGTCAGCAGCAGTCCATTCATTTTAGACTCTTCTGACGCTGTCTGTTGTTCCACAGTGGCTTGACATGAGGAATACAACAGCTGAAACCTGTCTTTCATGCGTCTGTCTGTGGTGGTTCTTGAAGCACTGAAGCTCAAGTCCAATCTTTGAGAATCTCCCCCACATTCACAATGGAAAGTCTGTAGTTATAGTTATTTTTGCTTCTCTTCACCTCTCTATTAATGTGTCTGGAAATGAATAGAGAGGCAGCCTCTTTAATAACAATGACCCTTTGTCTCTTGCCCTCCTTGTGCAAGGTGCCAAAAGTCAAGTCAGCAGTCTTCCGTATGGAACCAGACTGAAAGACCATTATAAGCAGGTATTTTCAGTTTCTGAGATAATAAACTTGAGGTTTCATTAGTTGTCAGTTGTAATAATCAGAATTATTTTAAAACACTTGAGATATATCAGTAGTTTTGGAATGAACGGCTAACAGAAAGCATGTTCTTTTGTGTCGACTGGGTAAAACTGAGGCAGGATGCGGTGTGTGTGTGAGTCGTGGAGGATGTGGTTGACCGTTTCTCGAGATGTTATTGCACACTCCTGCATCTTTCACACACCTGCAGCATCTGCAGAAGCCTCACATGATGCGAGAGTGAGCTATGCAGAAAGAAGATGTGCTGGAAACTGGTGCAGGGCAACAGTCTCAACAGTTTGCACTCCACTCACCCACCCATGCATTAGATTTGTTTTTTCTGCTTTCTTAACATTTGCTGTTCCTATAAAAGGTACATTTTTGCAGCTAGTTTTGTTCTTTGGTTTGAGAAGCGGGAAGAACAAATTGGGAATTTTTTCTTTTATTTGTAATTAAATGTCTTGCATTTGCATACAATTTATCTTTTACGTTTAGGAAGCATGGTGATTAATAATATGAAATTAGTTATACTTTCTATGAATAAAGAATGGCAGGTTGCTAATGGCAGGTTCCCAGATCACTGAGAATCATTTTAAAAAGAAAAAAAATGTGCTTGTGTACGTTTTACATAATGAGAGACACAATTCACAAATATTAATATATTTCTTATAAATATGTACATTTTTTTCCAAAATTTCTCACTGAACAAATTAACAGTCCCTTAACATTATTAAATTTGATTAACATTTAACATTGATTGAGTATTATCAATACTTAGTACCAATTTTAACATATGTAACAAGGATATTGGCCAAGACAATAACTGAAAAAAATATTCAGACTAATTATCAGCGCCACCTGGGGGTCATGACACTTTATGATGTGGTTGTAATTGGTTAGGTTGCCTGTAATTTTAACAATTCTATCTTTGATCGCTGCTTGCAGTTTTAATTATTTTGTTTGCTATATATATATATATATATATATATATATAGCAAAACAATTAAAATTAGTCTCGATACGAAACTAATCTGATCCAGGATGACGTTCTTATGTCCAACATTTCGTATCTCGAAGCAAGTTTTACATTTAAAATGCCTATTACATTTCTGAGAGCAATGTTTTTTTTTTTTACGACGCCTTGACTCTAACATTTGTTAAAATATGTTATTGGTAATCTATACATAATGTATCTCGAAGCAAAAAATTTTGCGCAAGATTTCATAACTCGAAGCATTCGTATCTCGGGGTACCACATATATATATATATATATATATATATATATTGAGATTGTTCCTGTGTTTATTACAATAAAATAAGTTTATACACGCATTCTCTGCGTCTTCTCGTTCGGAGCATGGCAGTCAATATAAAAACAAATCAACTGCAATACTCCACAAATAATTTTAATGCAAAAAATAAGTATTGACTTTATGTGAAGGAATACCAGTAAAATGACATATTCACATCACAATTGCCTTTTTCTAGCAGAACAAATAAAATACTTTAATATAAATATTATATAAACAGTATTTTACCTTATATAAATTAATTATAAATAGCTTTCCTGTGGCTCAGTCAGTGGGGCACTGTGCTAGAAACTCAAAGGTTGTAAGTTCAGAGTAAGAACTGACTAAATGTGTTCATTGTTTTTATGTAAGCCGTTTTGCATAAAAACGTCTGTCAAATGCATAACTGTAATTTGGAGTCATCATCACTTTTTACACAATTTCATAAGGAAGTGGAAAATATTAGTGGGTGCTAGAGTTTGGTTAAGCTGACTACAGCTACTCTATACACTTTTAGAGACTTTAATCAAATGGTGGGTAAAATAAACAATCAAGGGAGGACTCCAGACTTTCATCTAACTGAAGAAGTCGAAAAAGTTTTTGTACAGCTTTCTTTGTAGCCTGATGCACTGTGGGTACTGGCTGCACAGTACCAAACTACAGAACCAACACTAGGCATTTTAGACTCCAGTGTTATCTGAAGATCCCTCGGCCTGTAAGAAGAATACTCCTCTACGCTTGGAGGATCCACCATTCCCACGCCAAGAGAGGTGAACATGAGCTGGGGGCCGGCCAGTGGAGTCCAGCGATACCAGTACAGGTTTGGGTTGTTTGTGCCTGTTACGGTGCAGGAGATGTTCAGTGATGACTTGAATCGGATCAGAAGTTCTTGAGGGTCCTGCTTTACTTGAAGACCTGATAAGAAACAAAATATTTTGAATGAATTGAATGAAAAGTGGTTCTTTCCTCAAAATTATAAATTGGTATGTATTTGAGACAGAGAATGTATTATGTATATTTTTGGAAATACAATCTTTATAATTTCTATGCTTACAGATAGAAGCCAGCCATAGAGATGGTAAATAAAGAACAGCAAAGATAAAATACAAGCGCATCATGAATAAGGGAAGTTAGAATGGGTATGAGGTTTATAAACACACAGCGCCTCTAGAGGAGAAGTTGATAAGTGTAGTTTGTTGTTTCAAGTATCAGCAAGGTTACACAGCTGAACCAAGGAACAGCCAAAATGCCAGCTGCAGTGCTACTAAGGGACTGTAATGAATCCTTATTTAATTGGGTAATCGCATGCACAACATTCTCAACAAAACTAAACAAAAAAATCAGAGCAAGCTGTATTTTAAGAAGCTAATTTAAAAGGAAATTAACTTTTTTTTTTAATTGAACAGAAGTGTTAGTGAAAGCATTTTTTTTCTAATAGTCATTCAGTAGAACAAAATGATTGTTTATATGCAGAGATGAACAATTGATAGTGAAGCTAGTGAAGGGAAAGATGGAACAATAGACAGAATGACAGTTCGCAGGTCTTTCTATAACATAGTTTTACTTTTTAGTGTTAAAATAAAGATAAAGGGTTCAGGAGTTAAGAGCTGTCTGAGACTTTTCAGGTAGAAGTTACAGGCGTCTGTGTCGACATTTAAAGTTAATTTTCTCATGTTTGTATAATATAAGACGCCTTTAACATTTTCTGTCCATTATAATAATGGCTAATGTTTTTATTTTACTTAAGCATTGTTATTAACGTTACCGTCAGTTTTTCTGTGAGGTGATCGATGAGATTTGAGGCAAACACGAGAAAACACGTCTCTTCCACATGTAAAAGAGCAAATAGTAGCTTTGTAAGCAACACCTCAAAGCAAACACTTTACGTCATTTTTATTCTAAACATGACATCATAACCGCTGCCTTTGGATCGCATTTTCATTCGGGCGGGGCTGCGGTTTGACTGTCCTCGAAAAGCATAAACATTAAATTAAGTTTTAAAACTTTTTTTTTGTTTTGTGGGTGCTTATAGTTAAAAATTGATATTAATGAAGTCCTGTGTCAAATCTTAAAGTACAGAAGAAGTCCGAATATTGAAGTATATTTAATAACAATAAATACGTTTAAAGCTGTAAAACAAGCGTGTTTTTGGCTCTTGGGCTGCTGATTGGCTAAAACGCTTGTATTGCACCAATGATTGTAGGTTTAAACTCCACCCCTTTATATTAGTCAAAAGGTGAAAACACAACTTTTAAAAATAATTTTTCATCAATGATGTTAATCAAAGTACCGTAATCATTTTAGTAACTGTTTGTGGGGGAGTTGTCTGGGTGGATGAGTGTATTATTTAAAAACACCATAGTATTTGTAAAAATTATCGTTAACTGATAATTTTCATGTTTCTTCTGTTTACACTATGTATTCTTTTACAAAGACAGCTTTCCATATGACAGTTCTTAGCGGGTCTGTTTCAAATATTTTAGAGCAATTTAGAGGATCTGTTTAAATTGTACTTTCAGGTTCAATTTCTTATTTTCTTTTATGGATGCATTAAAAACTCAACATCATTATAGTAAGTATTGCTCTAAGAATACAAAATGTAAGATTATTTTATTGAGGCATTATTTAGGTATTCCATCCTGAACTTGGATTTTTTGAAATTGTGAAATTTTAGGTAAAAAAAAATTACTTTCTGAAATAAATGACATTATTTTTCCACTTTTTATGAACTTCAAATGTTGAGATGCAACTACATACAACATTTTTAAAATAAGACAGACATGAGAGTGTGAGATTACTTACACCAAGGGTGTCAAACTCACTTTCACAGAGGGCCACATTAGCATAATGGCTGTTCTCAAAGGGCCAGATGTAACTTATAAATGTAAACAATGTAGTCGAATGTAATGTAAAATAAATGTAACGTAACTACTCCTTAATGTTAAATAACTCATTATTTATAACTTATTCAAGTGACAATTCAGTTGCATAGAAACAACTGTATGCTTGTTATTCTAATATAAATCCTTTTTATTTTTGTCAGCTTATGAAAACCCACATAACTCCATTAATGAAGGATCAAACTGTCCGAGTGAATAAAGAAAAATTGCATAAAACCGAACTGCAAAGAACATGTGACACATGTGGTATTTTACAAAAAAAGGCACAAGGACTTGCATCCAACTTAGTCTTTGATAGTCTTGGTGTTCTGAAATTGATAAACACAAAACAAAATACAAGCACAATCCTTCACTTGCCCACAGCTTAACTGTTCGTCTCGGTTGAATTACATTTTAATCGAGTTTTTCAAAGATGTGAGGTGTGGCGCGAGAGATCGCTTAAATGCGTGATTCTTACGTTCAATGTGTGAGAGTTGGCAGCTCTGCAGTTTCACTCGTGAGTATGGATGCGGAAACACCGTTGTGGCTACCATAGACCAAAGGCATTGTGGGAAATGTATTTATTTATTTATTTTTTTTAAGACACTCAAAACTTTTAAGCTCTCGAGGGCCACATTAGATTACATGGCGGGCCTTGAGTTTGACACATGTGGCTTACACCATCAAAAAAATTCTATTTTGGGGGTTTATACACCACATTAAAACAGATGTACACAGAGTTACCAAATCAGAGAGTGGTAGCATTTTGTTTTGGGAAATATATTCAATATCAGAGAAATAGCGTAATAAAAGGTATACACTGTTAAAATTGAGCAGTTCAACTACAACCCTATTCCCTTCAAATAATCTGCCAAACTTAAAGTTGTAGAAACAGCACTTTCTGTTATTACTGTGCCTTTGCAGGTGTCTTTTTATGTTGAGAAATTCTATATTAGTTACAAATCATTTGATGGGTTATTTAAAAGCAATTGTAAACAATTTTTCTCATTGTGATCAAACATGCACTGCACAAATTTATGTAAACATTTACAATTTTGCCCTTTTTCAAAGATGTGAGAATGGTAATCATTTTAGCCAATTGTTAGCCAACACAAATGTGATCTATGTATTGAGTAAGGATCAGCAGAACCTGAGCTGCATGCTATTGACAGCTCTTTTCAGGCAAACGTGTTAAATGTAATCTTGTTATGCAGTGGAATGCTGTCTGCTCCACGAAACTCGGCCGCAATGTCATCAAAAGTGCGTCCCTTTGTCTCAGGAAGTCGAAACATCGTGTAAGTGAAGGCAATCAGGGCCATGCACATGAAGAGAAGGTAGACATACGCTCCACACATTTTCTGCAAAACAGGAACAGCTGTAATTAGTAATAAATGAGTTGCAGTGGTTGGATCTCTGTATTGGCGCTTTTGAAACCAACAACTTCTGAGATTCTCTACCCGATGAAATGCATTCTCCCACTCGTTCCACTGGATGTGTGTTTGGTTAACTAGTTATTCTAGTTGTCACAGATACATTCTCCTGGAACTTGGTGTGGAACTGAGTACTTAGGTGTGCTATATATGCCAGCGTTAAATTCTGGGAGACATTCAAATATAACCCTCAAAAATAACCCCAGTTATGATTCCTTTTATCCTCGCATGAATTGTTGCACATACCAGAAGAGGTGGAAAGAGAAGTGCCAGTAAGAACTTTCCACCCCAGTTAAGCATGCTTGTGAAGGCCATAGCAATTGGACGAGCGGACTGGTCAAAAAGCTCCGCTGCAATAAACCATGAGATCGGCCCGGGCCCCACTTCGTAAGCTGAGATCAGAAGGAAAACCACCAGCACCTGAATAATACGGATGACTGGAACTATTGTCTGCCGAGGAAGAAGAGGGAAGTGGTAGATAGTTTGAACTAAAGACAGAATATGGGCTTTGAAAACAAAGAGTCAATCTCACCAGTATGGAATACGTGATAGTCATCAGAAGATTGCAGAGCGCCAGACATAGGAATCCGGCAAGCAGCAACTTCCTACGCCCTGCTCTTTCCACCAAAAAGAACTTTGAAGTAGACGCAAGTGAAATGGTTTACTCAATCTTTTTTTTGAGATTCATTTGAAAATAATTTTAATGGTATATACAAACCAAACTCAGACAAACCATTTAAGGTCATTCCATAAAATCGTGCCTTCTGTGTCACTGTCAGTTCTGTTATAGTGACTACAATGACAACCCTGTGTTTTTTTTTTATTTTATTTAATTTGCTCTCCTCACCTGCTGCTAATCCTCCTTATTAGGCGCAACATTTCCGTTTCTCTCTTTTCCCTTCATTTTCTCTTGTCTCCCAATGCCACTCTGTCATGTTATTTTCTGAACTTAGTTAGTTGCTCTCAGTTTATTTCGTTTCCCTGACACCCGGAAGACAGTGCACTTTCTTTACGGTTTCTTCCTTTTCAGGGACACAGGGTTCTGACGGTGCCTACAGTCGGGCTCATAAGTTTACAAACCCTGGCAAATTTTCTGACCAAATTTTTTACCACTCATAGTTAGTGGTTGGATGAAGCCTGTTATTGTCAAAAAACTGTGTCACTCATTTTAAATCATAATGGCAACAGAAACTTTCCAAATGACACTGAAGAAAAACTAAAACCAAAGGGTTTGAGTGGCCGGTAAAGATAACCATCCTTTACTTGTAGTCAGTGTTTGTGCAGAAAAGGTTTCTGAGTTTCTAGGTCTCATGAAAGACCATTGCCTCTTTCATCCAGTGATACGCTGACATTTCTGAGCGATGGGGAAAGCAAAAGAGCTGTCAAAGGATCTATGAAAAAAGGTAATAACTGTACAAAATAGGAAAGGAATATAGAAAGATACCATGGGAACTGGGAATGTCCATCAGCAGTGTTCAAACTCTGATTAAAAAGTGGAAAGTGAGGGATTCTGTTGAAGACTACAAACATTTCTGCTACAACGGCCAGAAAAATTTTAAGGGATGCAAAGAAAAACACTACAATAACTAAAATAACAGCTCAAATACAGTGCACTGAAAAAATGTGACTTGGCTGTTTCAAGGAGCACAATAAGGAGAATATGGGTTGCATGGTCAGGTTGCCAGAAGAAAACCATTCCTACGCAAAAGCAACAAAGTAACTGCTTACAATACGACAAACAGCTCCGAGACTCTTCTTTGGAGCTTTTTGGCCACAACCACAAACACTACATTTGGAAAAGAGTCAACATGAACGGAACACCATTCCCACTGTGAAACACGGAGGCGGGTCACTGATGTTTTGGGGATGTGTGGACTTCAAATTCACAGGAAACTTGGTCAGTATCACTGAATCACTCTGGGGAGAAATCACAGATTTCATGCAGTTCATGAAAGAGGTATGTAAAAGCTAATGTAAACGTTTGATCAGGGTCATTCAGGTAGTTTCTGATTCAAACAAAGACAAAAAAAGGCTTCACCAAACAAGTAGGAGTAATTTTTGGTCAAGAAATCGGGTGGCATGGTGGCGCAGTGGATAGCACTGTAGCCTTCCAGTTAGAACTCCAGTTTCCTCCACAATTTCAAAAACATGCGGTTAGGTTAATTAAATCAGCTTAATTCCCCTTAGGTGTGAATGTTGCCCTGCGATAGACTGGTGACCTGTTCAGGGTGTACCCCTGCCTCTCGCCCAATGTGCACTGGGGATAGGCACCGGCAGACCCCCCGAGACCCCAAAAAGGAAATAAGCAGGTTGGAAAATGAATAAAAGAATGGTCAAGAAATCAAAAATTTTGACAGGGTATGTAAAACTGAGCACAACTGTATATCGCGCCTTGGGCGAAAGTTGGGGTAACGTCAACAGTTCATCACACGGCTCATTGTAATTTAGTGAAACAATATCTTAAATGAGCATCTCGGTAAAAGCAGTAACTCTGAAAACAGCATCATGGTGATGGGGTTGACCTTATCATAGAAGGCACTAAATTCATGGAGTGACCCATTGATATTTAATTTTTTAAACATTTCAATTGGCTGCAAGTGATTACTATGCACATTGCTTGGCATAGGTGAGTTTAAATGAGATACATGCGATTCCAACAATTTTTTTTTTATTCTGATTCTATGTACTATTTGAAATAGAACTGCTCTACTGAACAGTAGGCAAGTAAGGGTTTAATTACTTTGTTCCAATAATTTCTTGATACAATAGTTTCGTTCATATCTGTAAAAGTCTTTTATTGCTCTTCAGCAATGTCCACACGTTTGCTTGTAGTACACAAGCACAATTGGCATATTAAGCATGCATACACAAGTTGTTTTATCGGCCATATTCTCGAACAATGTAATGCTTTGTAAGCAACTGAAATGACTAGCTTGCTAATTTTATTAAACATGTCTTTTTTAGACATAAATTAAAAAAAATGTTGCTTTTATCAACTCAAATACTACTTTCTAAAAATAATCTACATGATAAATCCAATAAATATAAATAAAGATATAGAGAACTTTTTAAAAAGCAGGGACTATGGATCTGGGGAATACTTACTGCTACTATGGTGAATGCGACATTAACGGCCCCAACCCCTAGGGTCAGATATTTGGCTTCCTCAAAATTGGATTGAGCAAACATTTTTGTAGAATAATTTATGATCTGGAAGAGAGTAGACAAGATATGATACATTAAATTACAATATGCCCATGTTGATACAAGTATGAGTTTGTGTTTCAGAATAATTGTTAGCATGTTTTAATTGAATCAAACACGTGATACGTGATGTAACAATCCAGTATATAGTTCCAGTTATTGGCAAATCACATATACTGTCATGTAATAACTCGGCTCTCATTCATATCAGATAACGAATTAAAATTGTTAGGATTCTTTAGTGTTTCTATGATGAACAAAGGGCTCTCAATACTATTTATTGCAGCAGGATTCTCAAAACAAAACAGCCTTTCGTAATGGTGGGTGAATGGGGTATAAAGGATAGATAAATAGTTTCTTGTACTATAGCTTTAAAAGCATGTTTTGTTGCTCTGTAAAAAAAAAAATTTGCATAAAAAATACACATTTGCTGTTAATTTCACGTTATGACCACATATCTGTAAAATACAGAATACCTGCATTTTTAAAAACATTTTCTGCAAAAATTCTGGTTAAAAATTATATTACGGCGTATGCTGTTTTTTTACAGGTCTTTTCTGGTTTAAAATGGTTTTAATGATTTCATTTCCCTGAAAAAAATTTTCAAAAGAGTTTCCAGTTTTCTGAACCATATATCCATCCATGCTTTTTCTAACCTGCTTATTCTCTTTCGGGGTCACAAGGATCTCCAGTGCACATTGGGTGAGAGGGAGGGGTACACCCTGGACAGGTTGCCAGTCCATCGTAGGGGCAACATTCACTAACACATTCACACCTAAGGGGAATTTAGATTATTTAATTAATCTGATGCATGTTTTTGTTGGTGAAGGGAAACCGGAGAGCCCGGAGGAAACCCACGCAAGCACGGGGAGAACATGCAAACTCATTCCAAGAAAAGTCACCGCCGGCGGGCCTCGAAACTGCATGGGCCTTTCTAACTGGAAGGCAAGAGTGCTACCCACTTCCCAGCATTATATATACGACCGTAAATTACAGATTATTTCCTGTCCATATGTGGAAATTCGGTGCATGAAAACTACAAATACATGCTTTTAATCTGGAACTAATGTTTCTTGAATTTTATTTTTTATCTTTAAACTTGTTTGTGTTTTGCTTTATGTTTTGCTAAAATTGATTGACTGCAAATGCAAAACTCTGTATTTTGTGTCTATTTAGAATCTGGGAAACAAATTACTCAATTTTTTTTGCATGTTGTAGATAATAATAAAAAAAATATTGCTCCTGACCACTAGGAAGCATTTGACCTGTAATTAAACTAACTAATAAAAAAGTTGATCCGAACTTGGATTGAATTTAGTGTTTTATTGTGTTGCCGAGTACTCTTTAAATTTAAATCAATACATTTTTGTTTTGGGATATGGCCCTTTTAAATACCATTGTTAAAAATAAAACAACACAACATTACTGTTGCAAGACCAAACAAAAGAGTACCAACCGCATTGAATCCTGATAACTGGCTTCCCAGGTTTATAATCAGCACGAGTATTATGGGTTGCCTGTAGCGTCTCTTCCTTAGAAACTCTCTCACAGTTACTCCTGTTTCACTGTTGGCCGCTTCCTCCTTCATCTCCTCCATTTCCTTCAACACCATCTCTGGATTTCCCCGAAGCTTGCTTAGAGCTGAAAACAGAGTGAAAGAAAGATTTCCATAGACTCCATTTTCTGTAGTGCTCTCCACTCACAAACAGAGGGAGCCACCACTCTTGTTTTCTGCACCCACCATTAAACTTGAGCTTGGATAAAGTTGGTTTACACTTTTGGAAGTGTAACCATTTCTCTCTCTTGTTAATGATGCTTATTGTTTACTTTGCGGATGCCTTCCGTATCTTGTGTTACATTCAGACCCTTGTTAAGGCGAGGGCGAAGGTGCATAGAACTCTGTTGTAATTGCTCAGAGAATTAAAGTTCCGTTGCTTTCTACACATTTTTGTCTATTTTTTATGCATAAACTTGACAGGAAGTCGACAATTTGGCAAAAACCTCTAAAAATGGCCACTTTTGCTAGTTTAATAGATTAATAAACACCTCCTAGAGATTGTATCTGTTGACCTCCAAACTCCATCAGTCTTATCTTAAGGCAAATGGGATGTTAAATTGCGAAGCTTTTTTACTTTGTTAAACTATGCGCACATGACAGCAAATTCTTTTTGTTAATTTACCAGATATGCTACCAAAAAGTCCAAGTCTATACCATAAATTCTTTATTATAACACCACCAGATGGTCACAGAAATACAACATTTCTAAGCATACTACTTTATTTCCAATTTAGACATATGTGATGATTAAGTGATAGCGCTACCTTGTGGTTTCAATTGTGAAACCGAGTTATTTTTCAGTCATTTTGACAATTCTCACTTTAATCCTACTAACTTATAATTAATTAAAGGTGCAAGAGCCCTTTGAGTGCTGCTTGTAGCTTTCATTTCAAAGCTTGTTCATTTCTTTGTGAGATTGCAGCTTGCTTTGACAATCTAACAGGAAAATATGAACAGTACAGGATTGTTGTTACAGGCTTAAAAACAAAATCTTTTTGAATAGGATTCCACAAGTTCGGTGTGGTTTTTGGTCGTTCATTCTTTACGCGATGTATTGTTACTTACGCTTAATCAGGTTGGATGGAAAGTTTTAGTGTTTAGAAAATCTAAGGTCTCCAGAGATGTTCAATCCTGGCCAATCCTGGATGTTAGTTGCCATCACGAAGTTTGATGTGGAGATGAAGTATGCGGTTGAGCACCCTCCTGCTGAGTGGATCCAGTGGATCTCCTGCAATATTTGTGGTGACTGTGGTGTATTTTAACAGAAGTGTCATCTGAAAGGTAGATCTACAGGCCATCCTTTTCTGGAAATGCCACATGGTTTTTCAATTGTCTTTTAATTAGTGGCGGCTTCTGGGCACTGATTCTACCATGGAGGCCTTTTTGGGGCAGAATCCGACAAGTTTTGAGCTTACTAATGGGCCTCTTGTGCAGATATCTTGTGGAGTCTGTCTGACCTGGGCTTGTGGGGTCTTCAGAGGCAGTGGGGTTCTTTGCAAATATGTAAAGGTTTTTGTATTTACTCACCCACTTCTGCTTCTTTTTCTTTGCCCCTGTTGATGAAAAGATAGCGAGGACTCTCAGGGCAGAAAGGAAGAGTCAGGTACTGAAGTGTTGCAGGAATAAGGGACAGAGATAACATCAGGCACCAGGATTTCTCTGTCCCTAAAACTGTTTCTAAGCCCACCACCTAAGACAAAACACACCTGCACTGAAAATCCATGTCTCCATTATAACAGTTTAATAGGAAAAATGGAATTAAATATCTCTCACCATGCCTAGTAGGATTCCCGAGGCGAAGAAGACCTGGTTTAAAGTTGCGAAAGCGCCGCGGAGATTGGTAGGTGATACTCCTTGAATGTAGAGTGGGTTCAGACTCATCACCAGACCACAGAACAAACCAAAGATCAGCCGACCCACAATAAGAACCTCAAATGATGATGTGGCTTTGCTCATAAACATCAGAGAGGCACCAATTACAGACAAGGCATTTGCGATCAGAATAGCATTACGCCTGCAAAGAAATTCACAGGATCAGTACATTCTGTTCTAATCTTTCTATTTCTGGTCATTTCAAATATCAAATATTTAATGCTTTGTCATCAATAATTGTTAACATAGGATCTTTTAACCAGGACACTTGTGGTGACTCCATTCTGATGTTTATAAAATGCTCAGCATCTGGACTGCAGTTCATTCTGCATGAGAAGCTTGAGATGTCGGTTCAGAACAAGTTCTCTGTGGTATTATGGCTGTGCTAAAGACCTGTGAGATTGTGGATTTTAAAATGAATTCGAAAAAAAAATGGGGCTCTTTACATACATAACACATGTAAATTTTATAAACGTAATATAGACATTCTGGAAATGTTACAAATAACCTGGTGCCTTTTGCATTTTTACTTTAAAACTTGCTCTAATAATTACATTTAAAACAGTTTTTGTGGCAATTAGCAATTTTTAGGGGGGTTACTAAAAAATTTTGTTGAGACAAAATTTTAACTCATAAATCCCCCCAAAAGACAAGGTCAAAATAAAGACTCTACTAAACCTTTCAAGCACGTTTTGTGTCATTGTGCTTTTTTGTGGCAGAACTTTGAAAAACTCAAGCCATATCACAAGTATTGTACTTTCAACAGTACAATATCTCTTGTCTTATATTTTCAATCGACCAACAGACAAACCAAACACCTATTGCATGGGTTTGACAATATTCTCACCTTCCAAAAGTATCAGCAAGACCTTTGACTCCCAGTGAACCAAGCAGTGCTCCAAAATCCTTAATACTAACAGAAAGCGACCACAGGAATGTCAGGCTGTGGTCTGGGATTGACTGGTTATGTCTGGATCTCCATGTGCTGTTAAAAAACTCCTCAATGACCTTAAGGAAAAACATCAAAATTAACATCTCAAGTCTATTTTCATTATGTTTGTATAGACATGGTCATTACCATGAGGGAAAGTGACTGAAATCCTTCATTTGTTCTTTAGACAATATGTTTTGAAAACTTCAGGCAAATTACATGTTCGATTTACCTAAACATCAAGTATCAGGAATTCACCCATATCAAGTGACATCACCTGTAACATCAATGTAAAATCACCCTTTGAACCTATAACAGCTTCAACTCTTCTTGGAAGGCTTTCCGCGAGGTTCAGGACTGAGGTTATTGTAGTTTTTTCTTGAAATTTGATTTTGAAATCATATAATCTGAATATATGGCTGACTGAAATGTGTTCTATGGATACTGTGTGTAGACAAATCAAGTTTTTATACACAAAATTTGCTCATTCTAGTCTTTAAAAACTTTAGTTTGTGCACAACTCACACCATAATCTTCCAAATGAAGAACCATTAGAAAGGTGAGGAATCAGGAGATGGGGAGATCAAAAAACAGGAGCAGGTAGGTCTGTAAACTGTGGAACCAAGGTTGTACATAGTATACTGAAGAAATGTGGTAAAAGAGGGGATGACACATAAGTCTGCAGGCCAGACAAGATTGAGAAGGGGAGTAGGCATGTCTGTATGTTAGTTTTATTTTTTGGTTTTGTAAAATGTTTGTTGCTCTTTTATGTTTAAAAATATATATATTTTTGTAGCATTTTTGCACCATTTGGTTAGTCAGTATTTTATATTTATTTTGCTTTTACGTTATGGTAGTGGTCATCTGGAACTGCACATTTGGTCCTCACAGCAGGAGCCAGAGTCAGCTGGTAGAAGAGTGGGTGCAGACTGAAAGGGCTGTTTGTCTGGACAAGCTGATGATGGAGAGGGTGACAGAAATGGGTGTAAATCAGTGCCACCACAAAATCAGTATGGTCTGTAAGGCCAGAAATAAAGTAGTAACCCAGATCACTCAGGACAGACCAATGCTGGGCTGGTGCAAGGTGGCGCAAGATGTGGTGTTGGAAACAGAGATCAATTCCCTATAGTGACCGAAAGAGGGTCCAACTATACTATGGGCGGCTGCCAAGATACACCAAGCCGAGGAGGCACCATCCCAGAAAGCACAAGGGGGTGAGGCAGAACTTGTAGCAGGACAATTGCATTCATTGGAAGCTATAGTGAAGCAATCACCTATAGGAGACTACGAAACTGGCACTCGATGGATGGTAGTAGAAAACTGCAGACATCGGGCAGTGCTCTGTCCAGATGGTGCAGCCATAGGAGGGGGTCAAGTGATACCAGTGAGGTGATGATACCAGTGAAGAGGAATGGAGGGTTGCAGGTGTGGTCCAGAGTAAGTGGTTCACAGGTAGGAGACAATGGCAAAGCTACAGGAGGTCAGGACAAGCCCACATGGTACATGCCAGCGGTAGGCAAAACTACCCTCACTGATAGCTCACCTTGAGTACTCAAACATCAATTGACCAACGTATTTAGTCACCCGAGGAGGAGGAAAAAGCCTGCACCTGAGCACCAGGGATCCACAGAGCAGAGTCTCAGGAGCCCAGAGCAAAGTCACTAGCGGACCACTCCAGCCTCATGTGTTTTGAACAGCACATAAAATTTGACATAATTTGATAAATATGCTTAGATGGAATAGTTTTTAGATAAAATACTTTCAATTATAACATTGCTGTGACAATTATTCTAAAATGATATTTATAATATGCGGTATATCTTACTGCCCTGCTTTTTAGGATTGCTGGTAATGAAGTGGAGTAATGAAAAGGAATTTTTTTACCATTATGTCAGACACCTTAATACCTCCTCAAACAAACAGCAGACGTAGTGCAAATGTCGATCAAAACTAATGACAACATGACATTTTAATACCGCACTCTAAAAGTTAATTTCACTTGCTTGAAAGACATGACTAATATCTTGAGACCAGTCCCAATGTTTTCCTAACGAAAACTGACCTGTTTGGGGTTGGGGTTGGGACTGGCTCATATCCACACACAGTTGATAAATCAACACAAGCTAGACATCATAGCTACCTGTGCGCAAATATGAAGCTCTCCAAATCCAAAGCAGCCCTAGAAGAAATATTCTGTGACTCATTCATGTTTATTCTTTGTTTTATGAGGGCCCTGCGAGTTTTGTGTATAAACGGCGAAACTATACTAGCCAGCAACAGAGCTCTAAAGTCAGCTCTACTTACTCGTGCAGGGGCATTGATGTTTCCTGTCTGGTATCCTATCTGGAGAGAGCCGAGTACCGCTGCCACGATGGATGTCAGCAATGGAACAGTCAACTGATTCTGAAGGGTGATAATAATCTATTATCATCATGGATGTGTTTTAGTAAAATGTCTATTCTATGTCTATTTATTAGTTACTATATATAAATTTAATAAATTAATTTAACTTAAACAGACCGCACTTGGTTTGCAAACATTATTGGGAAATCTTTGTATACAACAGCACTGAAATATTGAATACCCCCAGGATCAGTCTAAGGCCCAATAATATTCTCAATCTATTTACAGCCACTCTGCAACATTATTAGTAGACATGGTGTGAACTTTCACTGCTATGCTGATGATACTCAGCTCCATTTCTCAAAAAGACCAAATGATACTACTATAATATCAAAGTTATCCGATTGCATCACTGATATGAAAAAAAATTGGATGAGAGATCTATGCTGAACTCAGATAAGACTGAAATATTTATCATTGGTTCTAAAAAAAACTCCCCAAATGCCACTATCAAACATGGCACTTGGCGACAATACTATTAATATATCCTCATTAGCAAAACATGGAATTGGATTGCAATCTAACGTTTGATAATCATATTTCAATATGTTACTAAAACTGAATTTTTCCACCTTAGAAACATCTCATATTATCCTTAGCAGATGCATTCATGACCTCTAGAATGGATTACTGTAACATTTTATTAGCTGCAGTTCGGTTTCCTCCTTAAATAAACTACAGCCAGATAAGAAATTATCACTAATAAGAAAGTATGATCATATAACACCAATCCTATCCAAACTGCACTCATATAAAATACAGCATTGACTATAAAATACTCCTGCTAGCATTGAACACTCTAACTTTGACATAACAGTGACTGGGATCCCTCTTGTATGAAATCCCTTTGCTGGAACAAAAGATAAAGTAAAGGTAAAAAGTAAAGTTAAAGGTAAAATAATATGCACTTACCTCTTTATAAGCCATTGGCCTTTAGTATGATCAGCACCTAATGTAAATGAAGAAAATGAAACAAATATTGTGACAGGATTCTCCTGAAATAATATATTTTTTAAACTTATACATATGTGATGTTGAAATGTTCTAAAGTAAATACATGATTGGTATGAAGTATCTTGAAAGTTAGATACAGTACTTATTTTGTAGGGGTTGATAATGTGGTTGTCCTGATTCTATTCGTATCTGATTAAAGGTCAATCATGTTGTAGAATTCTTTCTGTGGTTATTAAAGTAGTAGGACACATACTTAATGTTTAATGTGTAGCTGGATTCTCAATCTCTGCAATCAGTTGGTACAGTCTGTAGAGCAGAATTAAGCTCTAATTTTGTCCAAATTGGTTTGCAATGAAATTGCCTCACTGGTGAGTTATCAGAATTGTGCAAAAAGTGTGAAAATTTGGAAAACAAAGATGTCTGAGTAACTGAATTATTAGAAATTAAAAAACCAAGGAGATAGTATGGAAATGGATTGGATATGTCCTGCACAGAGAAATGAGGTGTGTATAGATGTGGCTAAGTAGAAAGAGATTCGCGGGCAATCGTTATGATCTATGTTTGAAGACACAGACCCCGGCAATGCAAATATTAAAGATGGAGCAGCAAAAGCAGTTTGCAGGGTTCTTCTGAAGTTGAGGACTACCATAATCAATGATAACCCAGCATAATCAAAGACCTGCTTAGTGGAGCAGGTTCTCTTCCTTACCTTTATGAACTGTTTGTACCTGCCAAGACAGCGGTGAGAGTGAGGCAGTGCAAACTGAAGTGTCAAAAGGTTGAACAAAAGACAAAAGTTGAACCATTGACACAGAATCTCAGAAATACTCATAATGTTTAAATCCAGGGTATCATTTTGGCCCTTTAAACTGCTGAGTTTAAGTTATAAAAAATGACACTAACTTGGTAACTACCTTAAATGTGTTTTTTTTAGCTCTAAAGTTGAGCACTTTATCGTGAGTGCATTTTGCATTTCTCATTGACGTTTGCTTAGGAACTAGAACATATTTTCAAACCATGTTGAAAGTTTACAGATTAGAAATATATTTGCAGACTGTAAGTACACAATTCCCCACACAGTACACCAATTTTTGCACCACCAACAACAACCCCGTTCTCTAATGCATTGTTGGGGGTGGGCATTGGGGGTGATTTCTCAGTCATGTGACTTTGACATGAATGCACAAATTCCTTGTAAATGTGACATAATTTTCCTAACAAATTATTTCTTTTTAGGAGAATTGGCATATTTATTTTTCGAACCACTATCCATTGCTTCTCATGGCTTTCGCCTTTGAGCTTCTTCAGGGTGCCACCATTTACAACAAAACTCGACTTAAGAAATGTCTAGCAATTGAATTAGTCTGTCAATAAGTGCGGGGGATTAATGGAAGACGGCGTTTAACACCCCGGTTCGGTCGGTATCAGAATGGGGTTCTCCCTTTTGGATTAGTCAACGCTCCTTCCATATTCCAAGGCTTGGTTAATGATGCACTTAGGGACATGTTTCATGTATTTGTATACCTTGTATACCTAAAAACTATTTATTAACATTTCTTAATTATTTATTTTTAGGAATACTGAAATATTCATAGTTTTATACAATTGAAACCACAGGTGAATCTATCAGACATTCTAAGCATAATGGATTTAATTTTTAGATTATCAATTATATTTATTTTATTAATTATATAATTATGATTAAATGTGAATTATATAATATATAGTATGCAGTAAAGCAACATTAACAATAAAAAAACAAACAAATAAAAACTTGTGACTTACCTTGTTTGATTATCAGCAATGATTGCCCAATGCAGAAATGGCTGGTGGTGACTCGAAACCTCAGTGTTCCCTGACACCTCTTCTATGTGTCTTGAAGTACTCCATAAAGTAACATTAGAGTTCTCTAGCACCATCTGAGATCATTGTCCTGCACAAACAGAATCCATCTATTGCATGTATCTAAAATCTCCCACCCATTCAAGTCTTTTTCCTCCTCTAGCACCATCATTGGGCCGACTTGCACCTAATGACGTCCAGAGACCTTTCGGTGCCTCTGTGAAGTCACACCGGCTTGGTGAATTTGACCTGAGTCTGATGGAATTGCAGCAATGCCTTTTTCCAGAGAAGTTGAACGATGACTTTCACTTTTTGTTTGTCATTATATTGCAATCCACTTTACTGACAATCAATGTTCAACCATAGTTTTGAGACTTTATAGATGCACACTTAAGCATTTGGCTCACTTTTATTTAAACGATTTCTTCCATTATCTAACAAATATGACAACACAACTCTGTGAGTTTCAAGTAGTTTAAACTAAGTGGCATTAAATTAAACATATTTCAGTTTATTCATCCTTTCATCTTCTAACCCGCTTATTCTGTTTTCGTGGTCGGTTGATGCATAGGGCGAGGACAACACACAGATTTACATACACATTGAAACCTAAGGGGAATTTTGAGTATTCTAATCCTGCCGCATGTTTTTGCTTTGTGGGGGAAACCGGAATACCCGGAGGAAACCCATGCAAGGGAGAACATGTAAACTCCTTCCAGGAAGGTGACCTTGAACTAACAACCTTCCAACCTAGCTACCGTGCCTGTTTCATAAGTTATTAGGGACCAGATTAACACATATATACACAAACCAAACTCACATCCATTAACTAGGTTTGGAACCCTACACCACCATGTTAAGTCAATGGAAAATTTCTTAGTATTCTCAGCTAGTTCCCAGAACTCCTTTAATCATACTAGTTTGAAATGATACAAAAACCCGAGTCAGACCAGTTTGAATGTCTCTGCAAAGTTTGGTGGCTTGATTGGATTAAGAAGAGATGCGTTTAGAATTTTTTTACCAAAGCAAAAGACAAAAAAGAATTGTTGGCTTTCAAGCAAATATAACTACAACGGTTAAGAACCAACCCAAAGCTACATGAAATGATCTTGTTAATAATCTGTCGCCTAAAATAATTTGCTGCTTAAAAGCACATGTACAGGTCCTTCTTAGGTTTGCCTGTGAACATCTGAATGACTCAAAAGAGAACTGGGAGAAAGTGCTAAGGTCAGATAAGACGAGAATCTTGACACCAGCTTAACTATGCTTCCTATATGCCAGAATCTCAATCCCCACCGTCCACCATGGGGATGGAAAGAACATGAATTGAGGGGGTTTTGTGCCAAAGTGGAGTGGAACAAAATCTTGTCTGAGATATGCCACCAAGTATAGGTCTACTTCGTGAAGGGGCCAAATATTTTTTAACATATACAAGTGCAAGTCAGTTCAGAAACTGTTATTGTTTCGGTTTTTCAGTTCACAAATAGCCCTTACAATTACAATTTTATATGAGCGTAAAGTACCTAGAACTGGGAAGTAAACATTTTATCTCTTGGATCTCTTGGTCTTGGATTTCAATTTATTATATGAGGAAAGGTGGTGTCAAAGGACGATTTTCCATTTCTTAAGAACAGGCACAGTTGCTTTATGAGTATTTTTGTGTAAGTAAGTCAAGGCCTCATGCTTTTCACATGAACATGCAACAATTCACAGGCTGTAAGGTCTAGGTCACTTCACGTTTTAGAGCTTCATCTGCTCGCCTTACATTGCTAAGCAATTACAGTGTGCTGAGTACGAAGACGCCTAAATAACAGAGGTCATATTACATCCCAGGGTAATGTCATTGAAACATGGAAAAAAAATCGACAGAATCTACAAAATAGAAATTTAGGCGGCACTCAAATATATATGCAGTAAGAGACGGCCTTGCTAGTTTTGAACTTTGTAAAATGATTAAAACACAAAGGTAACACTGCACTGGAAACGCTTGAATACTTTTAACCCTTGAGGAATTGATCTTCATTCGTACAATACCACGTCACATATTTACTTTCTCGTCATTTAAAGATGCTAATCCTGAGACAAGGGAGCCCCATCGAGAACAGGCCTGTTTGAGTTGAGCATGTGGCCTCCTTCAGCTAAAGCCAGATTTAACCGCTGAAGAGGCATTGAGGCACACCACACCACAGTGGGATGATTAACAGAGGTGAAAACGCATTCCTGCTCTCAGACCACATCACAAGTGTATAGGAAGCACATGAAATAAAATTGAAAACCCTATAAAGTTAAAGTACCCTCTGTACTCCATCAAGGGTGATGAATTCCAGGTAAACCACAGTCCTCTGCATCACATGACTTACCACTGCTAGCATTGCCAAAACCTCATTTGTCACATGGATTTCATTTTAGTATTGTTTAATTTTCAGAGATAGTGGATGTTTTGGGCAAAGTATTGATTTTTTTCATTGTCAACTACTAATGGCTCACATTCACACAGAATCATTTGTTCACATATAATAATATTTTTAAGATTAATAAAAGATTCATAAGAGATTTGATATATCAAAGATTTGATAATGTACCCAACATTATTACAATAATTCTGGTTGTATTTATCCATTTCTTAAGGATTATATAGATAAAAGTTTTAAAAATGTGAAAGAAGAGTAACAAAAGCCATATGTTTATAGCATAGCAACGTTAAAATACATGCCAAAATGTAGATCATAGAGACAACCTCTTCATTTTATTAGAAAATAAATGATTACATTCAGGCTGTCGTAGCTGGCAGTGTTGTGAAGCAAGAGATGGTCAGTTTATTGAGAGTATAAGCTGCAAAGACTTAAATCTCCATCAAGAACAGGTCATTTCTATCAAACCTACTGCCACTGTGACATTTCTATTAAAATAGAATGAGAGAGCTTGGAATTTTTGTACAGTTTCTGAGATTTAGGTTTAATTAAAAAAAAAGTCTGAACTTAAACATTGTCTTGATTGATCATAACCAATTATGTAATGAATAGACAATGAAAGAACTACATTTCAACCATTCAGGTACAGAATTTACTTCAAAATACTTCAAAATTTAAAATACAAAACATTAGAATTTTTTTTTAATTTTATAAAACTCCATTTATTCCATTTATTATCTATTTAGATTGCACTGTGGCATTATAGTTAGAAGGGTGCCGGATCAAGGCTCGCCAGTGACCTTCCTGGAAGGAGTTTGCAAGTACTTAACCTGGGTGAAGGGTAAATACTGGGTATTAATTAACCTGAGTTTGACATTCCTAAACCAGGGTTAACGTTCTTATTTGCATATTTGTAGTTCTGTGTACCTGATTGGATTTTGTGCGGCACTTCCATTAAACGGTATAAAAAAATGTTGCAGCGAAGTTCCATGGATGTTTTAAGTCTCATGAGATGAACAAATGCAAAAAAACCTGACAATAGAACAAGAAAAAAAGCAAACTATATATATATATATAATAAGTTTAGAGACAAGTGTTTAGTTGTACAGTAGCATCATTGTTTATAGTCACATCCTGGAATTTACGGGTCGTTCCCAGACATCATCACTAAACGGCACATTCACTTACAGTTAATGGATTCGACATCAAATGCTTTGAAGACCCCATTACGAAAGAAAACACTTCTTCTTTACGAGATGCAATTTCATAAGTGTGACTTGACGTCAAAGATTTCCAATTGGCTGTCTGTTGCCAAGTGTTTAGCGGTAAACACTGCTCTATTTCACACTGAATATTGTGGTGCGAAGCAGGGTTTCAGATCCCCTGGTGTTCCGTTGTGTCCTCATTGAGTTTGGAGTAAATGATGGCACCCCGAAAGCTATTCAATAAAGTTTGTGATATTCCGAGCACAGCAATCCCCCCTCCCTTAACTAAATAGCCTTGTGCATTGGCCAGTCTCCATCAGGCAGCTCAACTAGACTCCAATGTTTCGGTTCTGGTGCTGTAATATTTAGCTTCCTTTGTTGGGATTCAGGATAATCAAGCTTTGTTTCTCTTTTTGGATTCAAATGTAGGTGGGTGGCCGTGTACTGTGCGTCAGAACTCCTTTCGGAGTGAAGGCTATTGAACTGGAGAGACACCTGCAATGATCTGTGGCTCTGTGTTTTCAATCATAGATCAGCCATCTGTGATTGCAAACACAGGCTGACGGACTGTTGCAGGTTGCTGAGCTTTAACCCCTGACCTCTTGCATGTGACCTAGGCCTCGGAGAGCATGGCCTGCAGACAGATACAAACTTTCAACAGCCACCTGTTCAATTCCACATGCTATTTTGCTTGAACTATTAAGTGCATTATTGTCAGAATAACTGGGCTCCTCAAGTCTTAATGTGTTTTCTAATGGCTAACAGAGTCAGCACATGTGGAGGACCTTGTTTATAGGCTAGCCAGAACTAACAGAACATTTGGACAAGGGTTGAGAAATATTGGAAATTATGTATTAAATGCTCAATTTATTATAGTCAATCTGTTTTCTTCAAAGGAGTCGTACACACACAATAAAATCCACTTTTTAACATCACTATAAACTGTTGAAATAACTTGCAATTTCCTTTTCAATCCCCTGTGTTATTTTGCTATATAAACACATATAAAACGCTATATAAACACATTTAATAATTTACCTTCTTTTGCAACCTTTTTTATTTTATGATATGTTTAAACCTGTATTGACCCATTTTTTACTACTTTACAATTTGCTTTTGGGGTTTTATTATTGGCAATGCCTAATATAATTTTTTTTTTGTACAAGCCCAAAAGTTACATAAATATTTTTATGGGTATTTAAACTCAAGCAGAAGAAAAACAAAAACTTTAAAAGCTGAAGAAAAGAAAAGCAACACTTCTACGAACAATTTATCAATTCTTTTATTCAGAAGGAGTGACGCAATGTCTTAACGAAAGCATTCACATTAAGTGAACTTGATCAAAATTTGTTTAATTAAGAAACCGAGCTGCTGTCTTTATATTAAGCTGCTTGTATCTGGGGTCTCCAGTTTGCATTCGCAGGTAGATTTGGTCAGTGGATGCTGACCTTCAACAAGATCCATTCTAAGATGGAGCTGGAGCACAATCAGATCCCAGTGACCCTGAAGCAGGTGAGAAGATGAATGAATCGTAACTAACACGTAAAATGTACCACTTAATGGAACATTATAATCAAGAGATTTTTTCTAGAACAATGGAAACCTTTCATGTACACATCTTTAAGCAGCTGCGTCATTATAAAGTTCTTTTGAACTTCCCGGTGAAAGTCAAATGCCACATGTGTTAGTGTCAGACACATGCATCGCAGCTGCTTTACAAGCTTTATTCCATTTCTTCAGCCCCCATTGCTGAAATCCTTTTTCTTACACAACACTTGACCATCTTTAAGCACACATTTCAAATCTTCTGCTTCTTGGAGAATGAAAAATGGCACTTTATTCAATGCTCCGGTGAACTTGGATCATGATCTCACCTGAATGGAGTGGGACTACTTCCATCATTGGAATGGAACCATTAAAACACCTGGGTGCTGCGCCTCTTACACACAAGCTCCTGCTTTCATCGCCTTTGCTTATGATGTTTTCTAGTTGGTACAAACATACATGGTTTAAGAAAATCCAGCCCAAGCTTGGTTATTATCCGGTCCAATCCTGTCCAGAATACAGCTTAACTCTTGAAAGTCTGGGGCCTTTTTGAGTAGTTTTTTTGCTACTTTACAATTTACCGTAATCCATTGTTTGTGTCAGTGCTTGGTATCAATTTTATTTAGTACAACCTTCGTTTTTTTTTTTTTACAAATAATTTGGGAGTTTTAAATTTGGTATTTTTAAAAGCAATGATTGAGAATGAACAGTTGTTATGTTTTACAAAAATTAAAGTGTTAAGACAAAATAAAAATTTATAAAAGCAAAGACAAGGTCAAAACAATTTGAAATTGTATATAAAAACAGGCAAACCTTTCCTAAACCTTAATCTCTGTTCCAAGCATTTTTTGTGACATTATGCTTTGTTTTGTGCCAGAATTTTGAAAAACACAAGCTATACCATAGTTATTGTACTTTCAAAGGATTATCCTTTTTTCACCACTAGATGGCACTCTTAGCATCGATTTAGGGTCTGTACAATGAAACTCAAAGACGATTGCGTATATTCACATTTTAATGTGAATTATCTTGCAAATGATGCGTCAGAACTCTAGTACTGTTCAATTAAAATTAAAAATATCAAAGCTTATATCCTTTTTGAAACCTACACATTGTATTTGAAATCAAATTAAACAATAGCTGGTTTGCGTCATTCTGGCTTAATTCAAAACGCCTGCAGAAACTTCTAGAATTCTTTTTCTCTTGGGTTTCTACAACACCTGGATCTCAATCTGCATACTATACGCCCTAAATAGTAAAGCTAAAAAACATGACTGAAAGAAACTGATTCACTTTTTTATTTTTAAATGCCCTGGTGAAAAATCCAGTTTGAGCAACTTAAAACATGGAGCTGGTCATTTGCAAGTCCAAGTTGGTTTTATGACCAGGTATGACCCATACTAGGAATGTGTGCTCTGTATTTAACCCATTGAAATGCACATACACAGCAGCGGCCAGTTAAGGCACGGTGGGGGGAACTGGTGACTTGCTCAAGTCATGGCTGTCCCAGATGGAAGAGATTAAGAGTGATTAACTGCAGTGAAGCTACAACCTTCTGATCAAAATCCTTATCCACGGAACCATCTACCAGGCTCTGAAACCAAAATGTGTAGACAGTGTGCTTCTTGCACCCTCTTTAGTTGCTGCAAGTCATATTGTGCTTGATGAACAATGTAATGGTTTGAGGGCTAGTTTAGACAAAATTACCATTCTTTTGAAGCACTCTCTGAATCTGTGATATTAACAGTAATCTGTGCTGTGATTACAGCATGAACTATTTGAACCATGGTGAGGCCTCAGCTGAGGTCTGGAAGTGCTTCAGCAGATGCTCAGACCTGTGGTTCGGGACGGTGTGAATCAGCAAACAACCAACAGCTGCATCAGAACAAGGGCGTGATTACTGCCATGTTGTAGGCTATTGCTAGGTTCAGTAGTCTGGGGTCTTGTTTTGAGAAACACATTGTTTGATGTCTACTTGCAAAAATCTAGATTCGAGTCTCAAATTATGAGAAAAAAAACCCCACCAAATGCACCTGCAGTGCAATGTGTCTTTATGCTTAATTCAGATTTTTTAATTTATTTTTTTGTGCTTGTTCATATTACTCATAATATGAGGCTCGAAACTCTAAATTTTGTACAAATGGAAAGCTACTGTGATGCAAACAACCTACACAGAAGAGGACATTCGTCACCCAAAATGCTGCTAGTGCTTTTGTGAAATGTCTGATCCGAAACAACTTTATTATTATCAAATAAAATTATCACTTAGAAGTCTGTGCACATACCTGTGTTTGCCAATCACAGGCTGTTTTGAACTAAGTATGAAACCAGCTTTTGTTTAATTTTGATTTCAAATATAATGTGTAGGTTTCAAAAAGGTTATTTGTTTTGATATTTTTGGTTTCAAGCGAACATTACAAGAAATTATGACAAATAATTTGTAAGGTATTTCAAATTAAAATGTGAGAAGATGTGCTATCGTCTTTCAGTTTGATTTTACAGACCCCAAATTGACGCCATCAGTGCCATCTAGTGGTGAAAAGAAGTGATAACCATTTGAAGTAAAATACATGTGATATGGCTTGTGTTTTTCACAAAAAAAGCACACAAAGTGCTTGGAACAGTTTATAAGGCTTTGCCTGTTTTTTTTTGTTTTTAATACAATTTTCACATTGTTTTGACCCTCTTTGGGGATTTATGAATTTTTATTTTGTCTAAACACTTTAGATTTTTGTTATAAAACATAAAACTCAATTTTTGAAGCTTCCTGTATTGAAATTACTGTAAAACGATCATCTCCAGCAACTTTTACTGTGAGATTAACACAAGTTAGATTTTTCAGTGAACCCGACGCATGTTTTTGGGATTTTTGGGGAAACCGGAGTATCTGGAGGAAACTAAAGCAACCAGGGGGAGAACATACAAACTTTTTGCAGGATGTTCTCCTGCAAGGCTTGAACTGGTAACATGTTAACCACTGCGCCACCGTGCCACCACCCTAAACCAATGGCTGGATTTAAACCACCAACCTTTCGATCTATAAGCCAGTGCTTCACCCAGGGAGACAGTATGTAACTAAGCTCAGAATTTGGACATGTTTTTCTTCATCTGGTGATATTATAGTGATTCGAAAAGCCTCACTGTCTCACACAACCTGGGGGTTGTCTGGAAATGTGTGTATGTTGTGGCGTCATGTAGGAGCTATTTGCAAGAACTACCTTCTTTTATATCCATTTATTCTAGTCTCAGTGCAGTCATTTGCAAAAGGCAAGCATTCAGACACCCTGGCCGGGCCAAAACAAGCAGACATAGAATTGTTTAAAAGTGTATTGTCACTGGCAGAAAAATGAACATTTGTGATGAACGGACTTCATGTAACACATTTCAAGATGAAAGCACAGCAGAATACTCTAGGAAGTGCATCAGTTCAAACAATGTTTTAATCTGAAAGGGGGAGAATATGATAATTATTTATTTGCGTATTCAAATTTTAAGCCTAAATAAACTTAAGTTGAACTAAGAAAAGGAAAAAAAAAGAAAATTATGCACATATTCACGCAACAAAAAATCCAAACATGACCAAACACACCAAAGTACTTTCACAAAGTAGACATGAAACACAAATAAGGAGTAAATATATTTACATCTCTGATGTTGGGTTCCTTAAGAACTGGGGTCTCATTTTTAAATGGGAAGTGTCCTCTTCAAGCTAAACCTTTGACATTGTACACTTTTATCCAAAGTGACTTACATTTCAAAGTTCTTGCTTTCCCTGGGGTTTGAACCCATGCTCTTTGTGTTTTGGAATCTTAATGGAATAAGGCACAAGGCAAAAGTTTGAGGTGAGCATATGTCTTATTATGTTTGAGCATGGAATGTAAACATCAAAAGTAATTTAAGGTATTCTTATTTTAGTCAGTAGACAAAGACGTAGCAGAGCCGTATGTTCAAAGAATGCAAAAAGCAGTAAATGCAAAGTACCGGTACTTCTCAAGCCCATGATGCAGTGTATTCAAAATGGTAGAAATATAATGGATGATCACGTGTGCTCAAGTACAAATCTTGAATCTACAGTCCCTGACAAAAATCAAGTCACTTATCTATCTTGTAGGAACACACGCTATTAACCTTTAAATTAATCAATTGGCATTACAAAAAAAGATGAATCATTTAATCAAAACTGAAAAGTCAAATTTCAGCTGAATTTGAACAAATGTACAGCAAATACAAAAATATATCAGCAAATTAAGTAGTTTGTTCCAAATTTAATATATTGAGGCTTGAAGAAACTGCAAAGTTTTAATGAAGTTATCAGGAATAGCAAAGAAAGCAGTCTTGCATGTCTTCAATATTCTTTGGTTTCGTCTTCCAAGCTTCCTCCTTCATCCTATGCTCAATCATGTTCATGCCAGACAGCCTCTTGATAATCATAGTCTCAGGGTGAATATTTTACTATGTTTGCAGAGGTCAAGTTGCTGTTGATTTAAAGGTGTAGTGCACTGGGTTTTTTTATACACACCTGATACTTGATTTATTATGTGTCAGAGATGAAGCTCAAATGACGAGGCAACAACACTTTTTGCAACTTGTTGACAGTTAAAAATTATTAGAAAATCTGTTGGGAATAAAATGAGCCATTTCTTTAAAAAGAAATCTTGATTTGTAAACAAGTGACAAAACTTAGATCAGGGACTGTATGTAGTAGGTACTGCATTGAATGCCTTAAAGAAGTTACTTGATTAAGTTGTGTACTGTGTCATTTTGAATGTGACAATTCTTCTTAAGTATTTTACTGTCCCACTTATTCTTTAACAAACACAATAGTCCTCAGCTTGTAAATACAAAGATTCCACTGCATCCATCATTCACTACTTCCAAACAAAATGTCTTTCAAGACTCATTAATGTATGTATGTCTACTTTGTTCGCTTAAAATGTATTGTCAGGGGCAGAAAACAAAATACACTTCTAATTTCTGCATTCATTTAAGATAATAAATGAGACCCCAGGTTACTTTTTTTTTTTTACCTTGTCCTGTCCTGCTCGAAAGCCATCACATGGGAGAGTATATGCTTTGCTGAGTTGGACAGTTTTACTTTCTCCAGGGGAGTAAGACACCTGGTGTGGCGTTTTCTCCTCTGGATTGGAGCATTGAATGTATGTAAATATTTATTAGTTGTGGTTCCCGTGAGTCAATTTACATCAGTTGTGTCGGGACAAGACGGCGTTGGACTGAAAGGGGGAGTGGATAAAGGGTTGGAGAAGGGTGAGGAGGGAAGGTTCACGGGTTCACCCCAGGTTACTTCTAAATCCTAGTTACTGATTCCAAACTGTACATTGATTTAGTGTACTTTTCAAACTCCATTCTTGTAAAATAAGAAGACCCTTGCTCAGAAACATATTAGTTTACACAGACGCCAAGAGCTCTTGAAAAAGTAATGGTTTTAAATAGAGTAAATTTATTAATTTAGGCCTATGAACACTTATACAAATAAAGTTAGATAGCACTGTTTGCTATGGAACTACTTCTTTGCCATGTGCCAACCACACGGGCTGTTTTGACAGGCTTTTTTGACATTTCCAAGAGAATGTGTAGGTTTTCAAAAGGTTATTGGTTTAGATATTTTTGGTTTCAAATTAACATTAAAGGAGTTTTGACACAATTTGCGAGGTTCTTTAAATCAAAAGGCCAGAAAATGAGCAATCGTCTTTCAGTTTTATAGACTCCAAATCAGTACCTTCTAGTGGTGAAAACAAGGAATGAAGTACAAGACTTTGAAATGGCTTGTTTTTCAAAATTTTGACACAGAAAAAGCACAATGACACAAAAAGTGCTTGAACCATTTACAAAGTTTTTTGATACGATCTTGTCAACTCTTGATTTTTGGTAGAAAACATAATAACAATGATAATTTAATACTCAAAATTGTGTTTTTTGCACAGTTTTAGATTTGTTTTGTAATTATTGTATAATGTAACGATAAAAAGAAGCTGGGATTGTATTAAAAAATTATGATCAAGCGTTACCGCAAAAGGCTGTTTTAAAGGTAATATATTACAGCAAATTGTAAAGTAGTAAAAAATGCTCAAAATGGCCCTGAACTTCTAAGGGTCATGCAAACAAAGTAAAAAACAAAGTAGTTGATTTATATGTAAAAATGCGTCATCCCCGCAATGAATAAAGAAGAGAACAGTGGACAGTGAAATATTTTTACTAAGCTTGTTTTGTTTGCTGGTGCGTTTGATTGAACTAGTGATGCTTCAGAGAGCGAAGGTGCACGTCTGTGAGAATTTGACTAATGTTTGTCGACAACAATGATTCGCTTTGATTAATGCTCCATTAGTTACAATTCCATGAAGGACAGAGGAGCAGACATACTGGTTGAGTGAATATATACAAATACAAAACAGAAACACTGAAAAGAACTATTACTCACATCTCTATGATTCAAACACATGTCTATAATACTGTCTGGATTATCTGTGAGTCTGGATGTGCTGAAAATCTGGATGCAGCAGGAAATCATTCACACTAACAGTTTGTCTTCTCCGACATGTATTTTTGTCAAACTAATAAAACGTTAACGACACAAAAAGGACATAAAAATGTCTGACAATGAGAGGAGAAAGTGCAAATATTTTGGCTCCATGATATAACCTTCGCTTGAGGAACCGTTTATTAAATTCTCAGAATCCTTCATTGTACTCCTCCAGCAGTGAACAGGAGCCTTCCCATGGTGCTTTGTGCTACTGCCTCATCTTCTGGAACTTTCTGTCTTCAGACCCGAAGACCTACTGGAGAAAAGAGAATCAGGTAAGCATCTCTGTGGTTAAGTTGTATATAAGAGAAGTAGGCATGTGAACAAGCCACTGGAAAATGAACCACATCGGCTTAACCCAGGAAAAAGTTAGGACATCCTGCACCCTAACATCTAGTTTTACCCCCTTTGGCTGAAATAACGGCACTGAGATGGTTCTGACATCAGTCTGAGAAAGGTTTTGCCAACTCCTTGATGCAGAATTTTTAAAGAGCATGAAAATCCAAAAGAAGGTAGTATGATTCAACCTTTGGTTAAATTGGTTTAAAACTCCAGGTTTGCCATCTACTTAACAGCATAAAACCTTCACTTTGGCTTTGAAAATCATGCACTTTCTAACAGTAGCTTCAAGGAGGTCTTGAAGTGGTCAGTTTACAGACCTTTATCAAAGTGAACATCTGTGGAGGGTGCTGAAG
Organism: Danionella cerebrum; assembly: GCA_007224835.1. NCBI lineage: Eukaryota > Metazoa > Chordata > Actinopteri > Cypriniformes > Danionidae > Danionella > Danionella cerebrum. Next base: position 249,302 of record SRMA01027219.1, on the reverse strand, counting down.
GTTTCTGTTTGCCCTCTGTAGTAGCACTGCACTGTTAATACCTTTCTAAAGGCAATAAATATCTTTGAATCACCTCATATTTTTGGCAAAATACTCCATCAATCTCCTACAGTCATGCTTTCACCACGCCCCCTTATAAGTAACCCTCATCTGTCAGTCAGAATGTGGTTAAGACATAAACATAGGGAGGCACTTTAAAAACTGTGTATTATATTCTGTCCAGGTCAGACAGAGTGCATTAGCGATTAATCTGATTGGTCAGTGGGTGGTGCAAGAACTAGGGGTGGTGCTATGTTCATTGAGCTGTTTTCACCTCAGTTTTCATACTTGGAATGTCATCAAGTCATATTTTCCTCATAAATTGGTTTATTGCTATTTTTAAAATGTGTGTTCAATATTATTTTGTTGTTATTCTGTCTCAAACTGTCAAAATAAACCTACTATTGCATTTTAAAAAAACTCATATTTACTTATCTGTAATCTGTATTCACAAATTAATTCTTAACTTAGACATATCTGAGCTGACGACAAATGCAAACATCCTTTGTGCAGCCAAACATTGCCATAGCGTGACAAAAGAGCAGCATTCTTCCGATTATCTGCACTCATGCATGCAGCACATACATACAGCTTAGATCTTGTTTGAGATCCCACATACGAGACAAATGTGGGCATTTCTCTCCAACTCATTTTATTGTCATTTTCGATGATCTGCACAAGTAACGGCTTTGATTAGGTACATTTTAGAATGTGTTCACTTCCAGTCCAAAGTATTCTGTATGAACGCAGTACCAAATATCACCATTGGATCATTTCATAACTTCCTCCCGTCCTTATCCGCATACCACAAAATAAAGTAGTGAAAGATGGCTGAATAAAACACTAAGTTATAGCACTAAACATAGTTATAAAACTAAACATGTACTCCAAGAAATGTAACCGTACAATTGTTCAAACAACAATACAATGCCTGAGAAAAATGACCCAGTTACTGTAATATGAGTATTTCAACCGTTGGCTACTCGTGCTAATTGTGGCTTTTTGTATTAAAAAGTATTTGTATTAAAAAGTAAAGCTCTGATTGGTCTGTAATTGGATCATGATGGCATTGGGAAAGGGGACATTTGGTGTCCACAGTCTTGGCCATACAACTCCTTTTGGGGCTATCAATCAGCGTGAAGCTGAGGATCAGGGGAGATGGGTAAAGCAAACAGATTGCTTGCAGATGGCTGTTGTACGAGGGAGTACAAGAAGAGCCCCCTGCACTGCCCCATGGGGGAAGGGTCTGACAGGCTGAAGGGGTCCTGCTGGAGAGCCCATCAGATGTGTGTGAGGTCAACAGTAGACATTTTAGAGTAGGGAAATGCAGGTGGACCTACTCAAGAAAAACAGACCATCTTTCATCTTAAATTCAGAATTTGCAACTTACATAAAGTAGACCCACAAGTTTCAATCCAAAAGGTCTTACACAAATTCACCGAATCTGAAGTATGCAGCAAAATATATGTAAAAAAAAAACCATTATAATCATATTTTTACCAGTGATAAAGTGACACTGGTTTACAAACCAATTTATGTCATAATTAAGGATATTATGACAAATAATAGTCATTATGAAGGAAGGAATTAATTGTGAACATAGTTTTGAAATGATCTTGCTCCAATGATGATATTTGGTGCGCCATTAAGGATATTTTAAATGTGACAGCAATATTTTAGCAACTTTGTGAGATATATTTGCTACCAAATCTTTACCAAGTCGCTGAATAATGGAATCATCTAGTAAATGTATCCTATCAAGCATTCCTACCAAACAGGTTCCCATTCATTGCTCACAACCAATAGCTAATGTCGGGAGAGTCTGGCAGTTTGCCTGTTAGCACGGAGAGTTCCTTTACTTCTCAGTGTCTGCTCACTCATTCTCCCCAAAAGCCCAATTCCCTTTGGTAATTAACAGGCACCAGGAAACGGGTTAACTTTAGCCTTGACTCTTTGAGAACACTAAAGTGATGAAATGCCTGTGCCATTAAGGACACAAAGCCTTTCCCTGCTTAGCCTGACCTGCTCATCTGATAAAACTTGAGGAAACTAGATCCAGAGTGTCTGAGAGCGTCGGACCTGACTGCTGATCTCTGATTAGCCCCACATTACAGAGCTGCAATAGTAAGCTAGAGTGCACTGGCAGGAAAGGTGTGCGACAACATCTAACGGTGCTGCAGGAGTTTACTTGCCATTACAAGTTCATTTTTTTTTTAATTTTTAAAGCATGTTGCCATGAAATGCAAAAATATAGTATAAAGCATTCTCAAAGCATGCCAGTCCAACAGGTACTCCATACAATATACTCAGTCTAAACTCCACCGTGAAGCTATACAATCAGAAGCCTAAGTTCAGGGTTATTACCGAATTAAATAAATGGCAAAGGTTTGTACGCAAACTTGGTTTGCTTTTAAAAGGGCCATTTAAAAGTTTTTTCATTGTTTTCTAGCCTGTTTGTTCACGTTTTTTGTTTTGTTTTTTGTTTTATTCACGTTTTGGGGTCACAGGGGTCTGCCAGTGCCTATCTCCAGCACACATTGGGCGAGAAATGGGGGTACACCCTGGACAGGTCACCAGTCCATCGCAGGGCTTAAAAGTATTTATAAAATCAAAATTGAATGATTACTAAGGTAGACGATTTGGTTGCTTTGGAAGAGTCTGTAACATCATACAAAGTTCCCTATGCCTATATGAGTAATACAAACCAAAACCCATGTTTATATGATCGTGTTAGCTGAAATAGAAACTATGCTGAAACCATACCAAAATATATGGCTGTCTTAGCTGAGATAGATAGTGATAACCCAAAATGGTTTCTATGGTAGTCAGGTTGCTATGGAAGGATCAGTGACATAATGTTGACTTTTTTTCACTAGAAGTTAAATAAACCAACCCCAATGTCTTTATCATTTACCAAAGATGAGATATAGCTCAGAAAACTGGGTTGCTAGGGTAAACAGTTTGGTTGCTAGGGAGTTGAGTGTCCTAAAAAGATACAAGCTGTTACTATGGTTATCTTTATCAATCCCAAATTTCTCTATGATGCTTCATCTTTCATTGCCTATTCTCATTAATGTTCAGTGGCCACTATAAGTGGTAAATATGTAACCCCTTCTCTTGAAATACGTTTGCACAGTGGTTGATATGTTCTTGCACAGACTGATAACAGCCACAAGTGTGGTCTTTTTGATGTTTCAGTTTAAGTTACAGTTTTCCAAAGTTTGACCCTTGTCAAGTCAAATTTCTGAGCATTCTCACCAATTTCTCTGAATTCTTTGAGTGGTATCACTCTTAAAAGATATAACAACCTGAGTCATACTAGTTTGGGGATGTTTGTGCAAAGTTTGGTGGCTGTAGTTTACTATTCATGTATAATTTAGATCGCTCTGGAGCTTTCAATAGCATTTGGGCTCTGGCTATGCCACTCAAGAACATTCGCAGAATTGCATTCACAGAGTCGCTCTACTGACAGAACAAACAGTTCCCATAACATGACACAATTTACAATTTTCATCTAGTACCAGAGACAGAATGTAGTGGAAACTAATGTTATCCAAACAAAAAGATTCCCTTCCCAGGCAGCACAAGGCTTACCGAGCAAACAAGTAACCTGCTTTCTTTTAAGCACTCCACAGAAAACATCAGCATTATGTCATTTATAATTAAGCTAAATGACTACGATGCAACTAAATGAGTGTGTTTGCAACATTCCCCCAACCAGATGCTTCAACTGGCCTTGCACAAGCCGAATGGCACATGTACACACGTCTTACGCAAATCGAGTCTCACATCTGCTGTCAAAATTAAAGTCAACAAACTGACATATTTTCCAACTCTCTAAAACATCTACTTTTGGTGCATCTGAGAGAACATTTGAGCTATTTTTCCACTCAATATTTAAGCACATTCTGTGGCATGCATGCTATTTTATAATGCTGCCAAAACACCTTGAGTATTGCATTAATGAGAGGACGTTCCGAAATAAGTGTTCCAGTGCAGCGGTGGGATGTATAAAAATGTGCAGAGCAGGTGGGTCATTAATTGGGGTATTACAGCTTAAACAATTAGCCAGGAAGGATAACTCGCAATTCTTTAAAGAGCTCTTTCAGTACATTTCAAAGCCTTTTTAATGCATGGCTACAGTTGTGCTCAAAAGTTTATATTTATTGGCAAAAGTTTGATTTCTTGGACATTTCTCTGAAAATATTAATGATACCACAACCACTTTTTCCTCCACTCGTGGCTGGGTGAAGCCACATGAAAAAGCATTTACTCTTTTTTGTAATCGTAATGCCAACAGAAACTTTCCAAATGACCCTGATCACCCCAGGTCTTAATATTGTATATTCCCCTTTAATATCAATGACAGCCTGAAGTCTCTTGAGGAAGTTGTTGATGAGGTTCTTTATCTTCTCTGTTGGTAATTGTTGGCAATCTCTGTTGGTTTATCTTCTTTTTGCCCAATCTTTTTGGCAAAAAGCCCCCAACTCTTGTAAATTTGTGGGCTGAGTTCTCTGTGGAGTGGTTCAATGCTTTTGAGATCAGTAAAACTTCACTTTGTTCTGTCGGAACTAATGACAAGTGGACAATTGCAAATCAGTGTCCTTTGATAAAATTCTGCATTCATCTTTCCCTCATCAACACTGAACAAGTTTTCTGTGTCTTTTAAGTTTATACATTTGCATAGTTATGTCTTTATTCTCTCAACTCGACCGTGGCATTTCTGAGCTCATTCATTGGCATTGTTTTAACTCCATGCCCAAGTTTATTTTGAGAAAAGTGGGCAACAACCTCGTCACCAGAACTTGCTCACCGTTATCTCCAGAGGTTGTTTTTTATGATACAGTGGATAATTTTCACTGGGTGATTTTTTACCAGTCCACCCTCCCCCTCAACCTCATTCACGTGTATATTGATGTATTTGAATGAAAATCGATTTTATCTCAAATGTAATATGCAAACGCTGTCCCGTTTACGCAGAGTGCATCCTTTGAGTCCCCGTAGAAGTCCCCGTAGAATGTGTGCAGCTCACTTTACGCAGGGCTATGTGGGTTTGGATTTTTTTCTCACTAAATAATAAAAACATTCATTTAAAAACGGCATTTTGTGTTTACTTGCATTATCTTTGACTAATATTAAAATGTGTTTGATGATCAGAAACATTTTGTGTGACAAACATGCAAAAGAATAAAAAGTCAGGAAGGAGGCAAATAGTTTTTCACACCACTGTATGTGTTAATGTAAAAAAAAGCTGTAAACTTACAGGAAATTAATAATTTAACTGTTTTAAAGAAAGCTGCAGTGTCATTGTGGATGCCTTACACCTGTTCATTTATTTTTATAAATAAAATAACTGTACAGATACAGATTTGTGTTTAATTTCAATTTAATTCACTTTAAAACAAAATAACAATTGGGCTCAAATGTGTAATTTAGTACTTTTAAAGAACTATTTTTATTATTATTATTATTATTATTATTATTATTATAATAATCAAAGTTATAATTTGTTTTGAACATTTTTAAATAGGAGTAAAAAATAGTATTTTGAATACCTGCACTGATAATAAATCATTGTTTGAAATGTCAAACTGTTTGAAAGTTTGACACCTGGCCAAAGCCATGTATTCAGATACTCTATCCTCACTTTAAAACAACCCTTCTAATGTTCAATTGCAGTAAAATATAGTCTTCAAAAGAGTGTTTCAATCTCTCAAGCATTTGTAGTCGAGCTGTTCAGATCAAGTAGATATCATCTAGCTCTCAGTGGAATGTAGAAGCTTTGGCAGCAAACAGTTCCAAATCCTGACAACACACTCTAAATGTTTAAAAGAGCCAAACTGAAGATTCCCCGGCAGACATCAGTAAATTCACATGTCTCGTCAACCACTACTTTAAGACCTCTGTATTTATAAACCCTTTTATTTGACCCAGGCCATAACCATATATTCAGATGCTCACTGTATTAAAGCACAATCGCCATGTGTGCAACAATTTTAACCTCAGAACATTAAAGTGATAAGACATTAAATTGTCTTTTTGGGAGAAACCCGAGCCACTTCATCAACTCAGGAGTGCGTGCATGACCCAAGGTGTCGAAAAGCAAACGTTCTAACTGTGGGCACGCCGAGCCCCCTCAGTTTTCCAAACGAAGCGGTTGTTTATCTTGGCTTTGCTAGTTACGTTCATTTGGAGTTGATTTTCTGCCTGATCTTAGCCACTGTTTTTAGGCAGAAGTGGGTAGTGCCAGGGTAAACACATGAGCTCAGCCCTTGCAGGGTCCGTGCTTGGCTACAAGAAGCCCCAAGCCAGGAAAAACATCAGCTACTCTACTAATAACAAGGGAATCCCACCGGTGGCAAAGTGAGCTAGCATGAAACAGAGCTAGTGGGCTAGCATGCCTGTCATCAAACTCTAAACACCTAACTACGAGCAAAACATTATGACTGGCAAAAGTCAGAAAGCAAGCGCAAAGTAGCGAGAGAGCGACACGAGACTGAGAGTCTCTGCTTTCTGCTCCACGTCTCGGTATAAAGATGAAAAAACACTCAAGTGAGACAGTCTCGGTCTCAGAGCTATTACAGATGCCATCATTTGAAATAAACAGTCGTGCTTCCATATAGGTGCTCTTTATTTCTTTGCTTCCTAAGAAAACAGCAGAGAAGACGACAAGCAATCAAAAGTGAAGTAAACGGTGCCATAAAGTCTTATTCAAAGCAGTTATAATGTTGTGCTCGTCCCAGTGCAGTAAACCTCATGCTGTAATTCAGTGAAGAGAAACAGGTGAGTCTCAGCTGAATTATAGCATTTATACAAATAGTTCCTCTTACTTTAGTGAACCACAAACCAGGGGGAACCACAGAGAGGCACATCAGGCTTAATGATAAAACACACTTTCTTACTTACAACCAGGTTATATACAACAAACTCTTGACAGGAGTGTATTTCTGGTGATATAAAACGGAAAAAGAAGGAGGTCAAGGCGCCTAATGGTTTTTTGGAAGCTGTATTCTTTCACTAAATTTATGACGATGGAAACATTTTACAGACCTACTAATGCACTTGTCATGGGTTATCTATGAAGCAGAACAAATGATCTGTGCAAGGAGTGGTGAGTAACTCCAAGGCCAGAATTTTCTTCAACAAAAGCTATTCGGTGCAATGTATTCTTGTCGTAAGGACAGAGCAAATCTTCTGGCCAGGGATAGAGAAGGAGAACTTACGATGAGATTAATGGGGATACCCAAGAGTAACATGAGCGTACATTCGATATTCACATCAGTGTCTGATCAATGATTTGGATATCACTCAAAAAGATACTTCTCATATAACAATTAACCCTTAGAAGTCTCTGCAAGCACCGTTGTGTGTGGCAATCACACCGGCTGTTTGAATTAAGTAGGAATGAGGTTATTTGTTTTGATATTATTGAAAAAAAATCAATAGTGAAAATAAAAATAGTGGTGAAAAGAAAAGATGACCCTTGGAAGTACAATACCTGTGATATGGCTAGCGTTTTCAAAGTTCTGGCACAAAAAAGCAAAGAAGAGATTAAGAAGAGTTTCAACTGTTTTTTGATACAATTTTTACATTGTTTTGAATTTATGATTTTTGTTTATCTCAGCACTTTGATTTTTGTCATAAATCATAAACTTTTTGTACAATTCCATGCACGTTTGGATCTAATTTTGTGGTGAGAGCATATGTGTTTGTTGCACAAATTTATCAAATAATTTAATAAAGAGTTGATATAAGAAACAGAGGTTTATGTTTTAATAAACAGACTGATTTTACACGTTGGTACCATAACGTAACCAGCTGTTTGATTGTGTTCCCACTGTTAACAATGATCTCCAGAGACTAATTAACAAAAGACAAGAAGCATCAGAGCTATCCTCCTCTTCTACAATGCTTTCTGAAGCACTCTCAGCCAGGGAATTATGCATGAGAGAAAATGAGCAGTGTTTATGCACACATCTACTCTCTGCTGTCTCAAAGCCCCTTTTCCTTGGGTTTTCAAAACTGAGGCGTGAAAGCACCCTGCTGTGTCTCAGGAGTGGCACTTTAAAGACTTCTGAGGGATATATATCCTGTTGAGATCTTTCTTCTGCAATAAAAATGGTTTCTTTTGTTGTCTTATCACTAACCTATTGTGTCTGATGATTGTGTATTGTAATTAGAAGCCCCTGGGTATGAATGATTGGTCAATGAACTTATACAGAGTAAGCTTACTTTAGTGCCCTTGTCATTGTTTGAACCTGCAAGGATGAATCTGAGTGGATGAAGAAGCAATGCCTACAAATATTTTACCTCTTTTTTGCAGTGTGTGATTAAGAGCTATCTGAAATCAATGATTTCTCTTTCTCTCTTATTGCAAATGTTAGAGTGAAATGAAACAGACCTTACTAAACAAGTTTGTGCCATGCCGTGATCCTTGGGTGCTGCTGCCTGAAGTCATTCCTGCAAAGAAACCAGAAGAAAAGATGACTTAATAACCATAATATGGATTTTTTAAATTATGTACAAAAAAGCATATGTTGTGGAATGCTGCCGCCTCTTATAGAGACTAGCAGATATCCGATGCACGGATTAAATCAAGGTATATTTACCTTAACTATAGCAGCTAATCTAACTTAGTAGTCAACACCCAATTCCCTCATTGACTGTGACGTCTTTTCACAGTAGACTATTAGCATTTTTTGTCGATCTTATTGTTTGCCCCAAATAAAATTCAGTCACTTATCATCTTGCCATTTAAGAATATCCAACTCTGAAGTGGATTGAAGCTCAAAAGCTAGCTGCTAAAGGCATCAGTTCTAACTCCTGACTCCTAAGGCGATAACATCTTTATTAGAATGTTGAACGCTATTAGCATCACAAAAACCATGCACATGCAACATACAGTAACATATTGTAGACTAGTCTGGATCTAATGAGCTCAAACATATAAGGATTTGAAAAAGGCGTTTTTTTTGTTACATAACATCTACCTACTGAGTTACATAAGAGAGTCGGATTAAAATGGTTAAGATATTTACGGTGGTATGCAAAAGTTTGGCACCGATGTGAATTTTCATTATTTTTCTTTATAAATTTCATACGTCATAAAAAAGGCAAGCGCAGTGATTTTTGAGAAGTGAAATAAAATGTGCAATAATTATTATTACTATTGAAATTAGGCACTGCGATGGACTCACGACCTGTCCAGGGGGTACCCCCGCCTCTCGCCCAATGTGAGCTGGAGACCCCGTGACCCCAAAAGGGAATAACCCTGTTGGAAAATGAATTAAGGAATGAAATTAGGCATGTGCATAAATGTACTAACCACAAATGATCCTCCTTTTTCCAGAATGAACAAAATTCTCGCGTTATCTAGAACTGTGCTGCTGGTCTTCCAATTCTGCACAATGTTAAAACTGAGAGTTTAAATCTCTGAGAGCTTTCTGTATCCTTCTCCTAAACCATGATGTTTAGCAATCTTTGTTTTCAGCTCATTTGAGAGTTGTTTAGAGGCTCCCATGTTGCCACTCTTTAGAGAAGATGCAAAGAGGAGAAACACTTATAATTCGGCTCATTTAAATCATTTCTTATGATTGGATTTTCCTGTTTATAGAGGTTTCCCAACAATTTTAAGTTCTAATCACTTGCGCTAAAAATCAATTAAGTGACAAGGGTGCCTGAATTCATACACACGCCTAATTTTGTTTAAATAATTCTTGCACACTTTCCATCCATCTTTTCAACTTTCACTACTAAAATATCACAGAGTTTGTCTTCTATATAAATGAAAATCATAAAAATTTAAAGGGGTTTCCAAACTATTGATAACTATATAAAGAATAGCAAAGAGCACCTCACATCAAGCTGATAGGAAGCTAGTGGGAACTCATTGTGTATTCAAAGAAACAGGAAGTACCATGGGAAATTAAGTAACTTCCCGTTCTGAACTCATAATCATGCTTCCTTCAAAGCTCACCAGCATCACTACAGATTTAATTCCTTGTGTATTTCTTTACCCATATGCCTTCAGAAAGGTCTACAAACCTTCTTTATTGACTCCCAGGCATCCTTTGAGCTCTTGCAAGGAGATGATCTTGTCCTTGTTCAGGTCACAGTAGTCAGTGAACTTGCGGCCACATCGTTTGGGTTTGGCTTTTTTCTTCACATAACGCTTGAAGGGCTTCATCTCCTTCTTGCTGATGTCATGACTGCCATTGTTATCCAACTGGGCAAAGTACCAATGAACAACCCGCTCCTCCAGTGTGTGGCTGGGATCAGGCTCGACAAACCTGGAGCACAAACAGTTTCACTACGTGAAAATAAGCACGCTTACTCAACTCCTCCACCCCTTCCAGAACTTTTCATTGTTTTACAAAGATGGCAAAATAGACAACAAAAATAGAGAATTACACAAAAAAATGTTGCTTTAGCTACATTCTGACAATCTAAGTCGAGAATGTTGCTAACCAAACATTAACATCACTTCCAGGCTTCTTTGTATGTCTCGATTTAGGGCTTGAGTACTGAAGGTGCATAAAGCCCTATTGTTATGGCTCAGAGGGTTGTTGTTTTGTGGCTTTCGGTGCATTTTTATGAATCTAAATATTAAACTAAGAACTTGTGAAAAGTTTGAGGTTTGGAAGTGAGTGTGGAAAATGGTTCTCAGCATATGGTTTGTTAATAGTTTGTTGTTGGGAAATGAAAATTGGCACACATGTGCAAGGTATCGAGAGGTCAATATAAGTATTATGGATTGCTTTTCCACAATCGACGGGAAGTCGACTATTTAGCAAAAACCTCGAAAAAATTACCACTTTTGCTCGTGACCCTGATTTATAGAGCCTAATTGTGATGTAACTTCCTGTTTGTGATGTAACTTCCTGTTTGTGATGTAACTTCCTGTTCTATCTCAGATGAATAGGATTTAAAATATCTTTCTATTGCAGTACTTGAACTCGTTTAGGCTGCATATTATGTTTTTTGAGTAACCTGGCATGAAAAAAAACTGGAGTCTTGCTTCGCATTTGTCAAACACATCTGGAAGTAGCATCTGGTATGTGGGGAAAAAAAAGGTCCACCTCTGGCAAATGGGGTATCATTTTGAATGCGGCAAACAAATCATGTAGATATCGACTTAAGCTCCGACCTGAGCCAATCATGGGCCATGGCTGGAATTATGTACCATAATTCATTGGTAGGGTAGAGATTGGCCGGGTAGATATTACTAAGTGGGGGGTTTATTTATAACTCAAATTATTATTATTATTATTTTGCTTTCCAAAATGGAGAATTTGGTTTCAATTGTCTATCTAAATTTCCAAAAAATAATACTCTTTTTTTTTAATCGTGTTGAACTAGTTTTTAAAATGTAACCAATTTCTGTCCCTGTGGTATAGCAGACGGTGCACCAGACACACACACACACACACACACACACATTTATTTTTGTAAAAGAGAAAATACTAAAAAATATGACTTAAATTGTCTTAGAAAAATCTAGTTTGAGGATTTCTGGTTTCAGGGGCTACTTTATTCTGCCTCGAGGGGTATGAACATAATAGCACCCAGAAGCTGTTTCTAAGGCTTTCCAAATGAATCACAAAAAAAGATTTACAAGTGTTCAAATCCGCAAGCATCACCATCATTAAGTTCAACAAGAAAGCAGCAGTGAATCAAGCATTTAAGGAATTTTAATTTAAAAATAACTCATTCTTACCTCCCACCACCAGATGGGGCTGGTGAGTTGATCGCTTGCACCATGTCTGTTGTTAGAGCATCCAACAAGCTGGTTATGAACTCCAGTTTCTTTCCCTCTGGACACCCTGGGATAACAACACACATTGAGTTTAAAGCTCGTTTTCGACAAACTGACAAACAACAAGGACCAAACCTGGAATTGTTCAGTTAAGAAGTTCAAAAACATTTACAAACTTAAATATGCTAAATTCAGTTTCTTGAGCACACGTGTCAAATTTAAAGTAGCGCGTAATAAAGCGACAAGGTGATGAGGGCACTTTCGCAGACCACCGCAGCCTGTTAACTTTTACAACACATTGCTGAACACCTTGGGAAGCACTCTTTTTACTGTCCCAGATGCTTGGCCACAACCGTGAGCTCAACTCAAGCCAATGTTTAGGCCTTAATTGTGTCTCTTAAAGTAAAACTTTAAAGAGAAGACTGTAATAAAGCAATCTCAGCTTACATTTTCACTTTGGTTAATATTACTACTGTATCCTCTACTTTAGACCTATTAACATACCTCATCTCTTTGGTGAACGGGACACAAATATGTTTTTTTTTAGAAACTTTTTGTCTCTGGAACTGAAACTTTGGTAACTTGGTTTCATTAGTATGTACTAATATCTACATTCTCAGTTTTTAACCCTCCTGTTACCCTAAAATCCACACATCAATTTGACCCCAGCAATATAAAACCTCCAGAATATGTTTTTTGCTAAAAAGGTTAGTGTAAGGTAATTGATGTCTTTGTTGACCACTTAACAACACTCTGAAATACACCCCCTCCCAATACTCACCCCCAACTCCCACTCTCTCCTCCTCATACTTACAGATTACCAATGGCATTACTATAGACAAATATACAAATCAGCATGAAAACTCAGTGCTTGATCTAAAACTGGCTATACATTTTTATTGTTTTATTAGTTTTGTACTTTTTATTGGTATAACGTTTTGGTTTTATAACAACAAATAAAAACAATTTCTTTTTAGCCAATACTCAAGTCACGTTTTTCAGCTGTCCCCAAAGATCCTCCTCCTCTCTACGTTTGTCAAGTATATCATATCAAGACAGCGTTTTGTTTGATTTCAATTGTTTATTTTGATTTGAAACGTTCTAAAGTTTATTTTTACTCATTAAATGGCAAGAACAAAATAAATAGCATTGAAAGCTATTTACACATTAGTCGAAAGCTTGAAACGTAACCCAGTTATTATTGCTACTGTTAGTTAAGCTTCTTAATACAAACCTATTTATCTTTCATAATAACACTTCTCCTGTCATTGATGAAATGGGGAGGGGTGATCTCAAGCAGAAGTGAGAACCCTGTACTGAGCACTAAAAATTACCCATTGGGACTAAAACAGATCTTATTAAAAGTCAAATTGCATTATGAGACGAAAGGGTTTTGAACACACATATCAGCACAAATCTATTTGAAATATAGTTTTCTTGCTTATTTTGAAAAGTATTTTTATTTCACAAATTAGAAAACATTGTAAATATATGTGCAGTTTGATGTTACTTAACACTTAATATGTCTTTCACGTATTGATCACATGCAGGCGATTAAATAATATATTGCATTAAATAGTTTCACATTATAATTTTCTGGACCTCCGCTTTGATGAAATCAGATCTCTTTCAATTTTAGTTGAAGACCCCTGATCTAAAAAACACTCAAGCACAGATCTAATATTGCTTGTGTAAATTATCAAGTATTACAAGTGATACTATTGCCTTGGAATTCTCAAGTTCTTTTTACACAAACTACTTATGAGCACTAGGTGTAATTCTCCAGGCTCAAGGAATCATGAGAGGTGGATCTTGTAAGTACGCGCATGGTTTTAGACAAGTGTGATGACATGCTGGCTCAGTGCTTCTCAGCCAGACCGTAAAATTACAGCATATGGAGTCAGACTCATCTTGTCAAAGTTCCCATACACTCAACAGACACAGATTCTGCTATTTGATTTAAATCAGCCTGGAGTTACTTTGTTTGCACAATAATTTTATGCAGCAGTTCCTAGAAAACTCTAGAACAAACACACAATCACACTGTTTGGAGATAAATGATTGAGTTTGCTTAAAAGATCAATTTGGTGACCAAAATGAATTCAATGAATGTAAATGTTTTATAAGACCACAGTATTGTAAACATTGAAGCTGAAGATTTATTCTCATATTAAATTATTTTCTCTCAGGTCAAACATTACATTTGACACCCCATGAGTGTTTGGAACCATCTTTTAACAACCAATCATGCAGCTCTCCTACAGAAAGGTCTTACGAAGTTATCCAAAATTTGTTCACCTCCAAAATGATGAAACTGAGGTTCTTTGTTTCGCTGCCAGAGGAGTACATAAAAATAATTTCACTCAAGTCCCTTCAGGCACTGACAGCACCTCTGCACTCCCCTGTTGCTGTCCTCCCAAGTGGTCTACACTGTCGTAAACTACCTCACACATCTGTTGCCCAGTCAGGAGCCATGTTTTACTCTGTAAACTTACCAGATGGGGAATTAAAAAGGAGTTACGATGAAATTCTAAATGAAAGGGAAAGAAGTGAGAAAGAACTGGAATGACGAAAGGCCTAATATTTCAAGGGAAAGCCACCTTTAAATGTGAACATGTGCTTCTGCTTGTTCTCCACTTCATCCTCAAACCATTTGTCAAATGTTATTAGCAAGCAGAGAAACAGATAGCTTTGAAAGCAAAGTCAAGTTTAATATACGCACTATGATACTTGTAGTACATAAGAAAAGAAATGCTTTTGCTAAGTCGCAATCATTGTCAACAGTTGGAGTGTAGATTTCCTGTTTTAAAGAGCATAGACGTATACGTCTTTTGTTAACGTTGATGCTCCAAAAACCTTAAATTGGGAGTATATCAATACATTGGTGAGTTTTGTCCATCAAACGGCTAATAAATTTATATTTTGACAAATAACTGCCGAGGTAACAGACTCTGGTTGACAGGAAAGTGCTAATCTCGGATAACTGCACAAGTTGTCTTTATTGTACAAAAAAATAAACTGCTTTGCTTACCTGTAAGATCTCTGTCTCTGAAAGGGTCGTCTGTCTCTGATTCTCTATACCGAGCTGTACTGTCGCATTCTGGTTTCTTATACCTGTGGGTGAAAAAGGGTTAACAAGTCTTATTTGAAGAGTACGTATAGGGGTGTAATGATTCACTGTCCTCGAGCTACGACACATATTCCTTGATACTATGCCTATGGTACGATATGCATCTCAATATTTTAAAACACTATTTTTAGCCAACTATTGAAACTGTTTATATAACGAACGTTCTTTGAAAAAATGTGATTTAAGAAGTTGGCTAGGTTCTAGTTTAATGTGCATGAGAGCATTTGATAGCATCCATCCACTAGGGGTCATTTGTTTTTTTTACTCTAAGTGATAAATATTATATAAAACAAGAAGACATGGTAAAGAAGTTTCAGAAGTGACTAGAATCACAATCACTCGAAGATGCAAATAGACTTCAGCTCCTAGACGATATGTACCAGCTCCTTGTAGACTGGTATGTAGATTTTATTAATTCTAAGTGGTATGATTTCTTTTTTATAGATAAAACAAACACAAACAGTCCAGGTTTATTGCGCAGGGTGTATAAAACTGGTATGAAAATCAAGTGTGGTGAAATTTAAATTTGATAGGGTTTTGAAAAGTGGGTGTTGCAGAATAGCTCTACAGCATAATGGTGCGCTAAAATTTTCCATGCATGTTAAGAGTTATAGCGCAACCTAGTGGAAATATCCCATTGTATGATGTTTCAGACTGTTTGAAGCGCGTTTAAAATTTGGAACACTGTTATAATGGACCTATAAAAAATTAATTTCCCGCTGCTGCAGCTTCAATTATTATGAACTTTGCATACCACATTGCAATACTGAAATTGTATATTTAGATTTCTAAGACCAAATTGGTGCCATGACCCAGACTGTAGGTTAAGTTGGATCAAGAGGTTTTAAAAAAGGTTCTGTTCATTCTCTCACTTTAAATGTTTTAATGTACAAACAAGATGGTAAAGATATAAAGGACTAAATCCATTTGGAGAGATTTTCCCAAAATGAAAAGTTGACGCCAAATGACACCTTTACTCAATTCTGTTCTTGTAGCTGCTGAACTGGGGTCATTAAATGTGGGGCAGTTGTGACCTATCACTAAGGCAATCTTAATTAAGATGTTTTGATAATATTATATGATATAATTATTTTACCTAATTATTAGCACTCAACACATTTCTCCAAGTGATCTCAAACCTTCATAAACATGAAATTTGGTCTCTTTGTGCCCGAAATATGCCTTGGGATATCTTTGACATTTCAGGCATTGGAACACAAGTATCCTGACAAGATCTCATCGTGCTTTCTACAAACCATTCCAACAAATCATATCCAAACCATTTCTGCAGTCTTACCTAGCAGATGTTCCAGGTATGGGTCTCCCAGTGTCCACCAGCACACACCAGCAGTAGCCTGTGGACTGGTGGCACTGGACGGGTTTATAGAGGCCCTGTTGGCCACAGTCAGGGATGAAGATGGCATCCGGTGGGTTCTGGCGGGCCTCATCTTGAGCGGTCTGCCTCTCCTGGTCACAAGAGGGAACTTTCTCTAAAACCATGAGAAACACACTCAATACACAGAAACTCTGATGAAAACATTTATAATGGTAACAGTTCTTCAGCCAATGATGGAGGAGGAAAGAAAGTCCATAAGTGTGTGGAAAGCTAAATGGTATTAATATTTATATATCTTTAGCTATAATTAGCTAATCATCTCAGTGAAAAGAACAGGCATTCAAGTTTCTGTTTACAATGGTCTCATAAACAAGAGTTCTTACATAAATCCAGACTCTGGAAACATTTTGCAAACCAATTCAAAGAGATATGTTCTTTTGGGAGGCTAACTTTTTTCCCTTGAATGATAAACGTGACTCTTTTTAGTTTTGTGGTGGTTCTTCAGATGTTTTTCGTTGACTACTACACAATGAGGTCAGATTTATTTTGTAAACACAACGTATTATTTAGAACACAGAGGTTTGATGACTTTAGTCGGTCCTTATAAAAGCCATATGCTCATTTCAGTGAACTCGTAGACCTATTCAAGCTCCGTCAACAAAAGGAACCCCACTCCATCAAAACAACAGTAAAAAAACTTTCAGCTAAACAGAGATAGAATACATAAGCTTGACGCATTTCCAAGAGATATTGTTGTACCTTTTTAAAAGTTCTCTGTGACATTAGGATTTACTTTCGCAGTATTTATTGACACAAACGACACTTGAGAGGTGTTTCTTTAAATGTTTTAACGCCTTGTCTCGTAAATCTTTATTTCTGTTCAAATCCCTTCAGAGCTGCAGAGCATCTAGCCAAGTATAACAGCACCACATGTTGAGGCTAATCCAGCTAGCGCAATGCTGAAGAACTATTTAGCACTGCTGATTAATGTAATATTCAATAGGATTTTACAGAATACATTACAGAATCTCACTGTTCACTACAGCGCAGGAACCCGGCACTTTCCAGTTATTAAACAGTAGACTACAATGAACTTCTTTTCTATTGTTCTTTTCTTTAATATAAAGTATGCTTTGTATTATTAAAGTAGTAAATAAAAGCAGCTAAAGCCTATGTATAAATAAATCTTTTTATAAGTCTTTTTATAACTAATCTTTAAGAATGGCATCTAATTATAATTTTAAAACCAATTTCTGCACAAATAACTTCCTACTTTACAAATATATATGTATATATATATATATATTTTTTAAAAACCTTTACAAAACCTTAAAAACTGTTTGTTGCATCATTGTGCTTTTTTTGTGCCAGAGAAACACAAGCCATATCACAGATCTTCTAATTCGAAGGGTTTTCCCTTATTTTAGCACTAGATGGCACTGATGGCACCAATTTGGGCTCAGTAAAATGAAACAGAAAGACGATTGAGCACTTTTTCACATTTTTAATGGAATTGCCCTGAACTATGTGTCATACCTCTTGTAATGTACATGTAAATCCAAAAATATCAACGCTAATAACCTTTTTGAAACCTACACATCATATTTGAAATCAAAATGAAACAATATGTTGGTCACGTACTTAATTCCTACTTCCTACTTAATTCAAAACAGCCCCTTTGATTTGGACATTCATAGGCTCAATATCTTCAAACCCACTATCAAAACAACTAATTACTAGCGCAGCAATGGTACACATATTCACTTTGAATCCTTCAGTATGAGGCTTTTGGTTCGGTGCGCATACATACTAAATGGTTCAGCCTGAAATGATTACAATTTCAAAATACAAAATAAAGACATGTTTAAAACCCTTCCTCCTTTATCTTGTCCCTTTCCTGTGTTCCAGTTCATTGTCCCGCCTCCTCATCCACCACTACAAGAATGCTGAAATTTTACTAACTCTTTAGGTTTGGTACTTCCTTGTTGTTTGTGCTCTGTGTGTAATGTTGGTCTATTGACTATTGCTTTCTTTCTCGACTTCAATCTGTGCTCAGCCCATTTGTATTTTGACACGGTTGTACCCGGTTTGTTTTAACTAGTGTTGTAAACATCTCAGTATTTTGTAGTTATTGTATATATGCATATTCTTTCGTTTGTACTTTTCATATTTTGTGAATGTGGGATTGCACTTCTACATATACTTTCTTGGTTAGGAAGACGTGTAAACCTAATTTGTTAAATTTAAACCCCTAAACTTGGCGTAACAGATTAATTGGGGCCTCCACCTTTTTGGCAATATTTTATTTAGAACTTCTTTTTGTTTTGCTTTTTTTATTGCTTCAATTCCACTTGAAAAGCAAAAAATATTCAACAAACTGTCTGTCTGGGTTTGTTTAGTGCAAAGACCCTGTTGAAATTGTAAATATTCATTGGAAAAAAACTGCAAATGTAATAGGTGTCGCAAAAATGAACTATTCTGATTGCAGACTTTTACCATATTACTGTCTCCCGGAATGCTTTTAAAAAAGGGATTAAATCTGTGCTGCAGGCTAAACGCAGATAGGAGCATAACCAAATCCTGCTGTTTTCTCTACTACAAACAGTTCTGGTAAAAGCAATGACCACATTGGTGTGATCGGGAGGAAGACTATATGCATGAAACACAATCATGGGAGGAGGCGGTGGAGTATTAACAATCCATCTTTCAGAGATGGGCTTTCAATCTGGATTAAAGTGTTCACGGCAGAGTCCTGTGCTTCCCGCCAAGGATCTTTCATATCTAAATTATTTAGCACTGTTTACTGTAGCGAGGGTAGGCTGGCGCCAAGCAGATGTGATTCTCAAAAGAAAACTGTTTCTTTCTGTCTCCCCCTAACAATATAACAAAACTAGACAGAAAATGAAGGACACAGATTACATTTGATCCTACTTACGTCACAGTTTTGCTGTTTTTTTTCTCAAGTTCTACACCCGTAAAACTTAATCCGACTCTCCACTCATTCCCAAAATGCATTCGTTTTTATGATCTCAAGCAGGAGTAGCAGGAGTTTAGTTAAAACAAACATTATGTGAGAAAATAGTTGAGGCGAGAGCTCATTTATTTGTCAGAATGCTTCTTGTCTCCATGTTTACGGGCTGGAATTGCTTAGTTTATGAGTAGTATGCCGTAGGTAAACCCTGTTGATTTCTTCACAATCGCAGATGAAAATCAGAGCCTCATGTGTTTAATCCTGCCATGATCTGGCCAAACATAACAGCTTGAAATTCAGACTTATCATTCTCCTGTAAACACAGCGTTTTCCTCTTCTCTTGGCACTGCGTAGAAATCTCTCTCTTCTCCATCCCTGCAAGTGTTTTCAGCTGTAATCACTCCAGGCCTGTATCTAAGCATTTGGTGCTAGTAAACTATCAGAGGAGTGTATTATGAGCCAGAAGAGGAGAAGTGGGCACCAGATTTTATTACGTTGCACACAGGGGAGGGTAAGGTTTATAGGCATTCACATCAAACAATTCTTCATCCTAAAGTCTTCAAACTCAAACTTTTTGAGCATTCTCTTCTGAACAGGAGAATGTGGGGTTGGGATTGTTTGAAATATGATAACTTTCAAACTTCCTGGAGATCTGACTCACTTTGGGTTTTTCCAGAATGACCATTTTGGAGCATTCTGAGACTGTGAGCAATTGAGAGTAGACATTGCAGTGGTTGTAACAGTCCCTGACAAAAATCTTGTTGGTGTGCAAATTGATATGAAGTGCCATTGAAATCTCTGTGTCATATGAGCTTCGTCTGTAAGTAATGTGTACAAAAAGAACCCCAGTGCACTAGACCTTCACAACAACTGCAACAAGACCTCTGCAAACATACCCAAGATTCACACTGAGACTACAGTATTGATTATCAAGAGGCTGAGACACCTTGAGGGCGTCTCAGTGTCAAAGACAAAATTTAAAAAGATTTTAAGAGCCTGGAATTTTTTTTAATGAGCCCAGGTCATGAAGACCCCACAGATAAAGGCCAGCCCATTTTCCACTGAAGCAGAGCCCCACGAGATCTTATCAACGGTCACTTCCACAGCCTGCTAAAAGCATATACACTGGAAAAGTGGCAGAAGGTGGATTTTGGAAAGTTTGTTGGAAATCATGCTCTGGGGTTACATCCAGTGTAGGGGGGGGTGTGCAAGAGATCTTCAGGGTGGAAGGCAACATCAGTAGTGTAAAATGCCAGAAATTTTAGCAACCTCTTATATTCCCGACCATTAAAGAGGCCAAATTCTGCAAGAAGATGGTGGCACCATCGTATACTTCCATCTCCATATCCACAGTTCCTCAAGGTGAAGAAGATTAAGATGCTCCAGGATTGGCCAGCCCAGTCACCAGGAATGAACATCCTTGAGCATGTCAGAAGTGGGATGAAGAAGGGAGCATGGAATATTTTTGTAGTGAAACTAATATTTCAGTGCATTAAACATAATTTGGGAGCGTTTTATATGAACACCAATTAATTACTTGAAAGTCAGGTTAATAGAAGGTGTTTCTAGAGGATAGATAAGCAACAATACTTTTGTCAGGGACTCTATTTATTAGTGCGGGGTGGTACATGGCTCTATTTTAATTTGCATTTGTGCTTTAAATGTGAAAGTACTCTGTGTAGGGGAGTAACGGTACGCTAAAATCGTATTCGGTTCGGTACAGTGTCTTGGAGAGCTCGGTTCGATAAATTCATATCATTTAATAAAAAAAATGTACCGAAACGGTACGCAAGTGTACTGAATCGAACAGGCCGCACCAAAACGGTTCAATACATCCCCGTGAACCGTTACACCCCTAACTCTGTGGACCAAGTTATTGCCTTAAAAAAGGCTGAATATGAGTTGTCAAAATGGATTTAACAGTATCTAGCTACAAAAAAGTGCTGGGAAACTTAAGCCACTGCCTCCAAAACAATTGTATTATTCTCTTCTTCTTCTTTTACTCTCGGCTCTTCCCAGTTTAGGGGTCACAACAGTGAATCATCTGTTTCCACCAGTCCTCAGTATCCTCTAATCTTGCACCAACTAACTTCATGTCCTCTCTCAGCAAATCTATCTCGTCTTTGGCCGTCCTCTTGATGCTTGCCTGGCATCTCCATCTCCAACATCCTTCTACCAATATAACCACTATCCCTCCTCTGCACATGTCCAAACCATCTCAACCTGGCCTCTCTCTGACTTTGTCTCCAAAACAACCAACCTGAGCTGTCCCTCTGATGTGCTCGTTCCTAATCTTGTCCATCCTTGTCACTCCTAAATCCCTTATCTCCGCTACTTCCATCTCTGCCACTTGTTTCTTCCTCACTGCTACACCCCTGACACTTTGCTCCACCCACTCAAACCTGCTCTTCACCTCTTTTCCACACTCCCCATTGCACTGGACTGTTGACCCCAAATACCTAAACTCCTGTACCTTCCTGACCTCAGCCCCCTGAAACCTTACTGTTCTACTTCCCTCCCTCTCGTTCAAACACATGTATTCTGTCTTACTGCGACTGACTTTCATTCCTCTTCTTTCTAGAGCTGACCTCCAACTTTCCAGGTGTTCCTCCAACTGCTCTCTGCTCTCACTACAGATCACAATATCAATTAGATTATTCTATTGATAGGATTATTTATTTTCTTTGCCAAGGGTCATATCAGTAAATTCTAAGATGAACTATTGTCCAGCAATGTTTATGCGTGTTCCATCTCTGAGTGCTTAATGCTATAATCTGATTACAACAAACCAAGAAATGAATCATGAGAGTCGTTTGGGAATAAAGTCAAAATAAATATGTATTATAAGACAATAAGGCGCTTTTTGAATTCCAAAGTGGAGGCATTTTAAGAGGTGAAAAATCAAACGTATCCATGTGAAAAACAACACACACTTACTTAGCAGCAACATTTCAGAGTTTCAACTTCAAATCCCAAACACACTGGCTTTCTTCAGCAGCAGCCAAGCCTGACTAGAGTGAACTTCATCACTTCTGGAGTAAAACCCCCTGTGATGAGTGCCGAAATGCTATTTTTGTGCAGCAATGCTGATGTACAACAGATGCTAATTTGTCACAGAAGGAGGGCCTGAAGCATTACAGACAGTCTTTATTCAGTTTTTATTTTCAAGGTCCCCGATATCAATACATTTGTTGTTTTTTAAGGTCAAGCTAATTATTTTTAATTAAGACACGTGCTAGCCAGTTAGTAGAGCACAATCCATTGTAAAGATCAAATGGCCCGAATTTAATCCAGGATGATATCAATCTCACTTTTGATAGAAAGGCAAAAACAAATATACTTTCATCCAAACTATTTTTGTCAATAGGCGTTTCAAGTGAAATGAGACTAATGTCTTTAAATGACACCAAAAAGCAAACATTTTAAAGAATGTTTGAACGAAATCAATGCAAGAAAAGTCAGATAATTTGCAGAAAAACTGCACATATAAATACTCAGGCAAGCGCAATCACTTTGTGGGCAATTTGTTGCACTATGCAATATGACCAATCCTAAATTAGGAGATGTATTCAAGAAATAAAAATTCATACTCTTATGACAACCAGGTCTCTATGACTGAGACTTAAATTTTTTCTATTATTGCTTTTAACCAGATTATTGTCAAATTTGGTACAAGAACTACATTATCAATCTTAATTTCTGCATTTCCAGTGGCCACCTAGTGGCGCTATAACTGATTGCTATGTAGATGTGTTCAGATGTTGATGGGTAACGTACTTGCCAAGCTTGGGATTGATCTGACTTTACATGACTGACTTATAACAGCTTCCTGTTTGGAGGGAAATCTTGTTTTGATGGCCGCCGTGCACACATTGGTTAACGAAGTCAAAAAAGCTTCGCAATTTAACATTCCTTAAGATAAGGCTGATGGAGATAGAAAGGAACAGGTAAAATCTCCACGAGGTGTTTGTTTAAGTATGACACAAGCAAAAGTGGTCATTTTTGGGATTTTGCTAAATAACCAACTTCCTGTTGAGTTGGGAAATGTGATCAATATTACGTTATTTTATGTCTTGATAGCCTACATATGTGTGCTGAATTTAATTATTGCAAAGTTGAAATGTGTTAGATTGTGGTATAGAGCCATTTTGTCACAATCACTTTTCGAACCTCTATCAAACGTAAATTTTAAACGGTTCTGATGTATGGGTGTGAAATTTGAGTTTTCAACCACATCAAGACCCTCAAAACTGCGCCAAAGGCAGTGAAACAATAATACTCTGAACAATTATTATAAGATTCTATGCACCTTTGGTGCTCGAGCCCTAATCATGTATTTTAGCAAGTTGGCTGAAATCAAAATATTCACTGAACCGATATTAAAACTTAGGAGCTTGATCTGTGAACTCCATCCACACAGAGTTCAAATCTGTTCTCAGACCCCCCCTAAAACCTTACAGAGCTTAATAGAGTTGACTGAACATGCCCAGAGGGTGCTCAACTTATTTGAAGAAATTATAAAGGAGACACAAAAAGCTAAACAAATTACACAGAGGAGAGTTGAGACCAAGAGATGAAGAGGGGGGAAGTGTTGGGTTTCATATTTGGCCAATATTACATTTAAACTAGAACAGATTTGTTGCACAATCAAGTTCACTTCAATAGACAACCCGCTTTCAATGAAAAGATGTAATTCTATGTTCTTTTTCTATGTTCATTTTACGAAAGTGCTACCTTACTTTGACTAAACTCCACCTCCTTAAACTCAGATTCACATTCACGGCAACAGCTTTTAGATTTGCTTGTCCACAACAAAAGCAACTAAATGGTAAAGATGCATCATTTTAAAAGGTGTCAAAAGCCCCTGTTTGCACTTCCTGAAGCTGAGGTAACTGTAGATGTACGATCTACCCAAATGTTCAATTAATATCGAAAGAGTGGTTTTTACCTGATTTCCTACTGTTTGAGTTGTTCAGTTTGTTCTCTTTATACACCAACTGCTTAATCCACAAGGTAGGGGCTGTAATCTCTATTGACAAAAAAAAAAAAACACAGCTGATTACAGTCAAACACCAATACTGCAGTGAATTTGATTATTTCCACAAGACTCCAAACTTACCCTCACCTTCTGGCACAACATGTGTCTCCATGGTTGGTGTGGGCTTGGAACCATCATCTGGATTGAGGGTGAGAAAGAAACGGAAAGAGACTACCATTATTGAGGTTAATACAATCTACTCTCCACAACTGTTGAATGATTGGGATTTGCACATGGCCCGGCCAAGAGCACAGAAAATAAAGGTGGTGAGCGATAGAGGGTACAAAGAGGGAATATAAAAGTGAGAAAACATAGGAAAATCAGAGCATTCATCCATCCACATGGTGCACACATAATAAACTTGCTTTCATATGCATAGTTTTTATGATGACTAGGTAATTCTAAAAACATCCTAAAGTACTTACCAGTTTAGGTTCTATTGGCCGATTTCCTTGAGCCTCACATCACTTTGGGCCCAGGCAGTCGAGGAATGGTTCTAAAGCCACAATAATGTGGCAGCACAAACCAGTTCACTGAGTTAAATTACAAGCGATAGCAAAAAATGGGAAACCATGCAAAGTGCATATACTGTACGGTATCTGAATGTCGTCTGAAAGCTTTTTACAGCGTTGAGGAGTTTCATTCCAAAACATGATAACTTCATTGTTTGTAAGTGCCGTTTTTCACCTAAAAAAAAAAAAAAAATATATATATATATATATAAAAGAGTGCCAAAAATGACGCTTTTTCACAAAGCGTCATAACTCTATTAAACCAAGTACAACAAGGTGCTGAGGAGGTGGGAAAATACTGGCTGTCATGTGCAGCAAAAGATTTAGCTATTTTATATTTTTCAGTGCATCCATAATCACAAAATACAATAAATAATATTTATTTTTTTAATTCATTTTTTTATTCTTAATTCATAGCTGTTTCTCTAAATACATACATTTTTAATGCCAAACATTTAAATAGTGTTTTTTAAATCCATTTCCAAAACACCATCACTACATTTTGATGAATTTGCAAAAAAATTTTTTTTGAAAATCTAAATTTTATTGTTCCAAACTTTCATTCAAATGTCAAATGCAAATTTACTTAACATGTATATTTCAGGATTAATTTTTATTTGTTTTTTAAATAATATTTTTTTCCCAAAATGCGTTTATCTCCATGGACCTTTTTCACAAAAAGCTTTAAATCCAAGGCATCAATATAATGTTGTTTTTTTTAAGGATACAATAACAAACAACATCGATAATAAATCAAGTGGTGAGCTGGTTACAGAAGGAAATGGTGTCAGAATCTGCTGCCTGGTCAAATGCGTCCATGTCCCGCAGTTTCTCCTTTCGCCTCATTGGGATGTATCGGCTGGACTTTATTGAATGCGATCAGCTGGAAAATGACCTGATTCTTTTCTATTTTCATGGAATTATTATAAAACAATTCAAAACTTTTGCTGCAGATAATATCCAGCATTCTTTCACCTCCTCAGCACCTCATCTTCTTTGCACTGTACTTGGTTTAATAGACTTGCAGTGTTTTGTGAAAAAAGCTAGACTGGCATTTATCACAGTTTGGAAAAAATCTGACAAACCAGGACTGCATTACATGGCAAGTATTGTATTTTTGGGGAAAATTGATAATGGGCTTTTCAAACGTTAACACAATACACTTCAGATTTGGGTCTAACTCGTTTTTTGCGTGTTGGAACCAAACTGGCTGTCAGATGCTAAACTAGCAATCTTCGCATATTAATCATGGGTATCAAACAATTTTTACTGCCATACCTATGTCTGTAAGAAGAAGCTACAGTTTTAAAGCTTTCTCCAGTTTACCAGACACTTGCTTTTTACCATAAATGGCATAAATGAAAATCTAGATAATTGATTACAGTGTAGAATACATCCAATGCTAAGCTGGAAATAACTGAAGCATAATCTGTAGAACACAGAAGCAGTTGTGCAAGTTGTTCATTGATTAGTGATTTATCTATCGATTAATCAGCTTGTTAACAAAAAAAATGCTAATCAAAAGCTTCTTTTATGACTCTTTCATCCTAACCTAATTTGCCCAGGCGTGCTGGCAATATTGCAATCACCAACGTCAGTTTAGATTCATCCTCCATCATATCACTAGCTTTGAGGAATGCTCTCTGCAAAGTAATAATTGCAACATATTAGAATTACTACTGGGAGCCTGCAATGACACTTATGAGGCAAGAGAGTCAAACACAGTGGCACAAACTGGCATCCACCTGCTGGTGACAAACATCTGCATTACTTGCATTCAGAGGTGAACTACTGAAAGCCTTCCAGGAACAACCGTCTCCCATCGCAATGCTACAAACCTAAACACGCTCTCAAACCTCTATACACTCCCCTCGAGGCCAGTAAATGACACTCTGACTTTCCTGAGTTAGAGCCCACAAAAGTAGGTGCCTGCCCTCACTGCTGTGAACATGTATATTAGCTGTTTAGATTTCACTGCTGCAAAAGAGAGAGCTAGGCTAGGGCTGAGCTCAGCCTTTGATGTGCTGCGTTCTCAGAACGGCTGTTAAACTGGACAACAGGAGTAGGTTTTCTTCCTTTACAGCCCTGAACGAAACTTAAGTCTCAAGTAAAATAACTTGAGTTAGGCCAATGAACAGTGTATAAGGTGAAGGCGGAGGTCTGCTGCTGAAACATTTATCTGCACAAGTTTTAACTCAAGAAAACCAATCCATGGTTGTTTTCAGAATTACTGTTGTGTCACTTATTTTAATTTGTCGTCAGCTTTATTTGTATAGCATTTTAACGCAAGGGATCCGACCAAAGTAAAATCAAAACTAAAACATATCTTATATAAAAAGAAATACAATCTATAAAATATAACAGCATAAAACAAATAAAATACAGCATAAACTGTTAAAATCAAACTGACGCCTTTTCACATTTGTCCGATGCCATTGCGTGCCGTGTGCATTCTCTCTGTGCATATGACAAAAGAGTGTAAATCATCTATTCAATTAGAACCATTGTTTTAAAAGAATGGAATGTGGGACGGCAAAATTATAGGTGCTTCAAACTTTGAAATTGCTTACACTCATGTCTAACCATTTAAAACAACGTTTATTTTTGATTTGACAAAATAACACATTTTTTTGCACAGGTACTTGCAGCACGTCAAAAAATAGTCGTGTACCAGAAAAAAAAGATGTAATGCAAATGGAAGCAGTATGAAACAGGCGTGAACTAAATGCCAAACCAAAGAGGTAAGTTTTTAGCTTTGATTTAAAACCAGAAAGCCTATCGGACATTTAACGGCTGAGCATTCCAAAGGGTGGGACCTGCAACTGCATAAGCCCTATCTCCCTGGATTCTCCTCCACATCCTAGACACATTCAGGAGCAGCTGATCAGCTGACCTGAGTGACTTGAGTGACATGGAGAGAGAGTGGACTTGCAGAAATTCTGAAAGGTAGTGAGGTGCAACACTGTGTAAAGATTTAAAAACAAATAACAACATTTTAAAATGGACTCTAAAATGAATATTGGGGTAATATGTTCTCTTTTCTTTGTGCCAGTGAGCAAACAAGCAGCAGCATTCTGGACTAGCTAAAGACGAGCTAAACTGTGTTGGACACGTCAACGTAAAGCGAGATACAGTAATCAAAACATGAAGTTTAACCTTTGCAAGCTGATGATAAACACCCACTTTAACTAATGCATTTCTGTCCAAGCTATCAATCTTTACATGCAAATTAGTCACAGAAGGGTTCATGTGTGCTGCAAAGGGACCCATTTCTACTGATAGGGAACCTGTGTTACTGCTGGGGCCAAAAACAATTACTTCTGTTTTGGTTTCATTAAAAGTTAAAACATTAAGATCCTTTAGACATTGTAAATTATAGCTGGGCATATATAGTTGGTTATCATATGCACAGCAGTGGAACCTGCATTTGTGTTTCTTTAATATAGATTCCAAAAGAAGCAGATATTAAAAAGTGAAGTGGGCCTAGAATAAAGCCTTGTGGAACTCCATAGAGGCAGGGAGGACCTACTCTTCTTTAATTCAACATTAAAAGACCAGTTAGTTAGATCTGAACCACTTAAAAGCAACACCATGGATGCCCACCCACTCTTGCAAATGCTCAATAAGAATGTTATGGTCAACAGCATACTTTATTTCTGCCAGATCTAATAAAACTAAAACCACATACCGCTAAAAAATACCATTAAAAACTAACAAACAAACGGGAAAATCTCCAAAATGGCATTTTCCATAAGAAAAGCTTTCAGTTGGTTATGTACAGGGATGCAATACATGATACGTTTCCTTGACAAAAAAAATCCAGAACATCACTCATAGATAAGAACACGCTCACACTCACGTTTACACAAATCAATTCACCTTTTCTGCCAGAGCTTGGAGGTCCTGGTGGTTTATCAGTTACTGACCCTTCAAAGAGAAAACACAATATTTATTCAGCTCTTGCCACACGCTACACTGACCTTAAAAAGGGAAACTCAGACTTAACAAATTCATGCACCTCGGAAAATTAGAGAAAAATAAAAACAAACAATGCAAGTTAAATTGTAACAAGGGACACTTATTAGGGGAATAAAGGAGTAAGATCCCAATTAAAAGAGCTGCAGGAATCCAACCATCAGAGTTAAAGTAGAGTTGAACTGTCAACCTTAGACACACATAGATTATGAACATTGGTATGAGTGAATTATTGTAAATGTTAAAATCACCAAATCTATATTCACCATTGTTTTAAAAATTCAGTGATAATGTTACTGCATATGTACCTTCCTGCAGAATTTAGTTGTTTGCCCTGGCAGCAGAGTGTATGTAAGTAGAGCTCCACTTTCAAACTCTAACAAGTCACCTATGTACTCAACAAAAAAACGGACCCCTCACACCACGTCCTCTGATGAAATGAGAACAGTTTAACCCTTAGAAGTCTCTGTGTGTGCCAATCACACTGGCTGTTCTGAATTAGGTAGGAACAACGCGACCCATCTAATGTTTCTTTTTAATTTCAAATATAATGATTAGGTTTCAAAAAGGTTAAACAAACATTACAAGAGTTACATAGAGTAATTCAAATTAAATTTGAGAAAATGCGCAATCGTCTTTCAATTTCATTTACCAGACCAGTGCACATCAGTACCATCTAGCGGTGATGAAAAGGGATGACGCTTGGAAGCTCAAGACCTGTGATTTGGCTTGAGTTTTTGAAAGTTCTACTACAAAAATTAAAAAAGTTTTGGAACTTTAGAAGAGGTTCACCTGTTTTTTTTTTATACAATTTTATAATTGCATTGACAAGTCTTTGCAGTTTGGGGTATTTAATCATTTTATTTTGTCTCAACACTTTTAATTTTTGTTATAAAACATAAACTTTTATCATTCTCAATTTTTAATTGTAACAAATGACAAAATTGAATGCCTGGAATTGTTTTTTTTTTTTTTACAATTTCAGGGTTGTTGTGGAATTATTGTAATATAATGAAAACATAAAAGAATGCACAAAATTACCCATTTTTAAATAGGTTAAATACAATAAACATGAGCATTATAATGGAAAATAGAAAGACTACTAAACATTGAGGTGAAGAAAGCATCTCAAGGCCTCAAGTGACACCAAATGAAAATCAGAGTAAGACACACCTATTTTTTCTTCATTCTCTGTTTTTGCTCTGGTGAAGGAGTAAACTTCAAAAAATGCATTTACTAGAAACAAACTGTCACTTTTAATGAATTATTAACTATTAAGAATGTTAAAAGCCTGTTCATTATTTTGAAGATGCAAAGTCAACACAATACATTGACACACAACAAAACAACTGAAACTACCGACAGAAATGACATCAGGCTTAATCAAATCTCTCATTGAAATTATCTACACAAAAAAATGATTTCATCAAACCCGCTTCGCCAAATGGTGCGCTCAATACTTGCAGGAATATAAATAACTGTATGCAGATAAACTCATAAATTCCATCTATTGATTGTTGTAGTTAAACGGCTACGTGAATAAATCTTTCACTTGGAATAAATTTTTCACTTCGAATAATTTGGAATGTTATTGCAGCGAAGACCATATTTCCTATTTTGTTCGTAAAAACAAGTTGATGCTGCAAAACCTTGTGGAGATGACACGGTTACTGTTTGAGAGTGGAATTCTTGCCCGCTACAATCTGCAGCCCGTTTCTCTTGAAAAACACTGCATTGGGATTAGGTGCACCAACCTCTTAGGTTTGTGTATGCTCTTCAACGCTTTCGTTCTGCTTTTGAACACTGGTAATACGCGTTACTAAATCAACAATAAATTTCTACCTTATTTTGGTAATGATATACTAATGACTCCCTTCCTATGATTAAAATAAGCAATTAATATATACAAATTTGTGATGCCATAACTCAATGTCTCAACAGCAGAGGCACCTATTTTACTTAATAAAGTCTTATTTGAAAGTGGTTGTTATTACCTAGGGACCCTGAATTGTTGATAAACTTATCCCTTCATTCTTGTTTTTACTGACATCTGTAAAAATTTTTTATTTTTTCAAGGCATCTAAGTTCTCTAGATAATACTAATCCTTTGTGAATAGGGATCAAGGTTTTTTTTGGGGGGGTAATTACAAATTTGGTTTCAAATAAGCAATAGTTTGGGATTTATCTATTCAGGCCACATTAGATTAAACAAAAACACTATACTTTAAAAGCTTTTCTGCTGTAGGACTTGCTGTATGGGTTTAGCACATTTCAGTTACTTTTGTTTTTTTAAGAAAATTTAATTATAAACTGACAGTAATTAATTAGAACCCATGTAATTATCTTTGCTTTGTTTTTACCATGGTATAGCAAATAGAATATGCAATCTAGGACATTCTTTCTATTTTTTGGGTTTTGTTTTTGTTGGTCCCTTATTTTAACCTATGGGCCACAGGCTCCATTTTTTTTGTTATCATAGCAACATTTTGGACTTTTACAGCTCTGTAATAGTTTGTGCTAAATAGATTTCAAATCATGCAACTTATTAAAGAATGGTGTGTTATTGCTTTTTGGTACATCTAATGTACATCTGCAATTTCATATTATTTTTTAAAAGTCTAAAATTTCCAATTGAACCCAGTTAGAGAGAAGCTGAATTCTATAGCAAATCCCAGTTTTCTAGCAGCGAGAGACAGCATTCCAGAATTTCCATCAATTTTCAATAAAAAGCAATGTGTCATGTATAGTGATGATCCACTGGAGGGATTTTTTTGGGGGAAGAAGAAGCTAAATCTTATGGCAGTTCTCCGGGAATATCAATATATCTAGGTGTTAATATTTCAGAACTAATAATAACAAGTTACACATTGTGCCGTTGAGCTTTACTGGTGTCATTCATGCACACAGAGCATTGTCAGATTTTGTATATGAGTAAACTGCTAAAAACCTCACGAAATCACATTATTTATTAATTTATCAATCAATTTATTCCCTATATTTAATTTCCCCACTTTTTTTGTAATCAAATTAAATTTAAGCAGAAACGGAAGCACACAAACCTAGTCCATGTTGAATATTTATATACAATTTCATCATAATTATAGCTCAATTTCAATTTTGCAGAAAGGTCGATCATCCGTTCAATTAAACATTCATCAATAAAACCAAAATTTATTGTGACATGAAACAAAACAAGCTGCGTGCACAAGCTCGGGGTTTAAAAGCATGCATAAGTCAGTCAAGCCAATTAACATGGGGGAGAGAGAGAATGTTCAACAAAGGGGCTATTTGGAACAAAGTTTACTACCTGACAATCCACCAGTCCCAGCATGAGTTCCCATAAATTCACGGAAGTTTCCTGCAAACGTGTGCAAGACATTTCACTTAAGGGGTGATTCATGGGATTCGCTCATTTCTGGGACAGGACGGGTCCATCTTTAGATCATTCATGAAATTGAGCAAGGGTGCATCAATACATCTTAAGGTCGAACATCCCCGGGGTGCTCGATGCAAAAATAAATATAACTCATGGTTCTTACGCAAGACAAGCAGCAGGAAGAAAGCCAGAAAGCATGGAGTAATTGAATACATACTAGCCAGAAGACGGCAATAAGCTCATTCTAAACGCAATTCAGGTCTTTTGGAGCTGAAAACTGCCTTTTCTCTTTAAATGGGTGACTCAAATAATAATTTTTTTGATAAATCACCTCAAAATATTAAACTATAATGAAAATGTCACCGAATCAAGAAAGTTTTAACCTCAAAATGATTTTCAAGAACCCTAGACATTTTTTGATGTTGAATATTTGATTTCCCACCCAAAACCTCAGAAAGAGGTCTGTTCATTAAAGAGAGAATGCAGAAAATAGTGAGTATTTGACCGAGAGCATAGCAAGTTGAACGTATCGTATCCATCACCTTTGGTTTCCATGGCAACACAGCAGAAATAAACTAAACAGTGGTGGCTCGAGTTTAACATCACACCGACACATCACTCTACACAGAGCACAATGTAAATCAAACAAACTCGAATGGCTTTGATAGTGATGAAATACAGACACTGCAGCTTGACTGAGGCACCTGAGGGTTAAGCGCTTCTGCTTTTCACTGCGAGCTAAACACAAAGCGCTAATCCAAGCAAACAGTCTGCAGATAGGATCTGCATGCAGACAGTACCTGAACACACTGGTGTTTTGTTCTGGACAGAAGAGCCGCTCACTGGCTTGCCATCTGTCGTCACACACCAGCAGTATCCGGTCATGGTGTGACACTGAACCTGCAGCAGATACAGCAGAGAGGTGAGAGCTTTGTCCATGAGTTTGGCCATTCATTTTTTGTTACAAGTTTCATACAGTTTGAAAGTCATTTAGATTGTGACTTCAACTAATAAATGTTTAGATTTTTTTGTTTCTTTATGTGAAGGCCAAGATTTGACTTCTAAGAGGATTTGTACTATACTTTCACATTAAAGGATGAATATGGGAGAAGCAAGCGAATAAACATAGAGCACACAGCAATCCCTGAACCAGACAAATAAACAAAAAACAACATCGGTTTAACATTTTTTCAGGTAAATTGATCCTAAGAATTGGGTTTGGGTTTTTTACAGAAAAAAAATTAAAGTGCATGCATTAAATAAATTATATTTCAACAAAATATCTAGAAAAAAAACAATAGATTTATTTACATATTCAATTGTTAACTCATTTTGAGCTTTGAATGCTAAATGTGTATCCCTTCATCATTGTTCACTTAAAAAAAAAAAAAAAAAACTAAGACCATACTTTGAAGTTGTTGGGTTTTAATAAATAAAAAAATCAGGGAAACTATCATGTTTTGTGCAAAAACGTAGAAAACTGTATATTAAAATGGCTAACCAAAAATAAAATGATTGCATTTTTCTCAGGACTGCTCACATTTATGGCAAGTTCTTTTTAAATTCAGGTTAATTTACAATAATCCAGTTAATTTAACATGGCTTTAACAATTTGTTGTATTAAAAAAAACTTGTCAAGTTCATTCGAAAATTGTCGAAAATGAAAAGTCATTTAAAGGGATCTTAAACTACTTCTTTCTTCCTTTCATTCTCTATTCTATTAATTGATGTCTGTAACAAGTTACAATTTTATGAAATTTTACAATGAATTAGTTTTAGTTGTGTGTTGTCTTCGTATTTGATTGAATAGTCAATGCCTTTGAGAAGAGAAGAGTGTAGAGTGAGTTCAGCTCAAAATAATGTAAAAAAAGGTGGAATAGCCGGAAACATCTAAATTTGAGTCCGATTTTAAATTGGAAGAAATGGTTTCTGCAATAAAAGCATACAGACACCTTATTAAATGGCATCCAGTAGACACCGACATGTTTCACCATGAGTTCCCTTTACATGGAGCTGGAGCCGGGACTACAAAATGCAATCCATGTCACTAACTAACAGTTTGGCTTCTCAGTTGTTTATACCAAGGACCTTTTAAAGTTGTGAACCTTTAAGGGTTTTCTTAATACCCCATCCACTATGATCACTTTTGGTTTAGCACTTTAAAACCTTTTCCTTACTTCATACCAAAGGTCAAGTGTTTTATTTTAACCTTGGTATTTTCATTGCTAATAATACATTAGTTGCATTTAAACAAAGTGGAGCAAAACATTTAATACGTGCTTGTAAAACATTAATAGAATAGCCTGACTGTCAAATAAAGAAGAACATGCAATCGAATCTACTGTACAAACAAAAGTAAAATAGAGTCTGTTTAATTTGATGAAATCTCCATGAAGTTTGTTGGATGCTGTTAAACATACCGTAGGGGTGACCTGCAAGACATTTCCCTAGCGTTTGAGGTGAGGTCATAAAATAATTCAGAGTAACAAATGACTCTCACAATCAATGAGGCATTAAAAGCTAGAGCGAACAGAATGATCACACTTTAACAAAGTAAGACAAAGGTGAAGCAGAGGCTACGAGTGTATAAACATGACTTAATGTACATTTTCCATTCGGATTCCCAATGGTGCTGCAGTGATGAGAGACACCGAGTTATTTAATTCCTTTAAGGCAAAGGAAGGGATTGGAAATGTAAGTAACATGTATTCTACGTTAAGATACTCTACCAGACCTGTGCAAATGTGCCGTCCTCATTGCATTCTGGTATAAATATAGATTCCTGTGGTCTCTTGGCCACTTCAAGAGCTTGAATCCTTTCAGTCCGGCATTTCGTTTGACCCACTTCTGCAAAAACAAGATTTAAACAAACACTCACACAACCATCCCGTTATGTTAAGGATGTTATGTCTTCTCTTTAATACAGTGTTAAACTAACAGGCTGACTGAGCCTGTGGAGAACTTCTGGATGTAGTTCTGGAACTACAGTTGTGATCTCTGCAACTGGCATCATTTGTGAAGACAGACGACCAGCACTGCAATGTAGTGTAGACTTTCCTTCTTTCTTTACATAGATCCCCTGGACGGAGGAGCTTGAAAGTGAGAAAGTGAGAAGGGTTCACACTGAGGATGAGTGGTCAGTTTCACCATCACACTCTCCTGTGCCTCTTTAATAGGGCTGTCTCTGTGCTGGGATGAGCTTGGAACCCCGACTGAAAAATGGTCCATGTTTTCATTAAACTAATTCTTCCAATAAAATGGAGATATGAAATGAAGTGTAGTTGCTCTGTACAGTACTGTCTACGTTTGTCCTTTTCAGGAGCGACTTTACCGCTGGAGTTGTAAGGGAATTTGGAAAAGAACCAGAAAGAAGTGAGATGTTGGTAACGTATCAAGACAGACTCTTGGTGGCTGAGGGAGTCTACTACTGATCTTATCAAAGAAAATGATACAAACAAATTTAGAGGTTTCTTAGCCTCTCTAACAGCTGCAAAAAGATTGAGGATTGTTCAGGTAGCTATTGATGATCTTTGGATGCAATATGGGTAATCCCTGCCTGGATGCACCTAATTCAAGAGTAAAAACATGAAGACTCTCTTTTAAAATAATAATAACAATGCCATTAAATTTATATAGCCCTAGCCCAAGGCATAATGTGACTGTCATTTCATGCCTGCTGTCCACCACCAAATACACCCCACCAGTGACATATATCCATACAGGGAAATGTGGGTGAAGTGTCTTGCCCAAGGCTACAATGGCAGAATGGACCTGGTGGGGATCGAACCACCATTCTTTCAGTGATAGGACGACCAACAACACCACTTGCTGCCCTTTATTCAGATTTTAGTGAATCACGTTTTGTTTTTTTCCTGCTTTGTAGATGTCTCAAAATATCATGGAACGTAGGGCAATTAACTACATAGGTGGCATGACCACATTAATGTGGAGATGGTGGTCACCATCCCAGGAAGCTGGTCAAATCAAGCTTTCTTCACCATTGAAACTGATGAACCTTTCCAGAACTTATGCTGAGTTTTTAGCCTGTTGTGGTCCAGGATACTTATAATTTCAATTGACCACATACAAGTCTTGGATGTGCCTGATTCCTCAGTTTGACATTCTCTGTGTCGCCATGGATGACATTATGATTGCTTTAAAGTGAAAGTTATCATTCCATTTCTGAAAAAGGAAAGATGTAACATCCCCTTGCCACAGTTCGGAAGTTGTGCCCCTCGAATCATATAAAGTTATACTAAGAATACGATATGATTTGTTTGCACATAGCACAATAATATCCCTTTGTTCATTGGAGTATGAAGGGTTTGCCTGATGCCATATCTGATCATTCAATATTATTTTAATTCAACCTTGAAAGCACAATTGCATCATGCTGAATAGAAACAGTAAGTAAATGGTGAATTAATGCGAGTCAAATTTCAAATGCATACACAAAAAGGTAAAAAAACGAGGCAATAGCAGATGCTATCAAATCATCCATGAAGAAGAAATGGGAAACACCTGTAGAGTTTAGAAGTATGTGATGAATGAGAGAGAGTGAGTGAGCGCGAGAGAGAGAGAGAAAGACAAGTAATCATCAAGTTGCCCTCGAGAACACAAGAACCAATCTTACAGACACAAAGATAACAGCCAAACTCCAGAGAGTGAGCTCTGAGACCTGTCAGTGTTGATGTGTATCCATGTGTTCTCACAAGACTTTGTCTTCTACTTTCGGCTGTTCCCAGTTTAGGGGTCGTCACAGCGAATCATCTATTTCCACCTAACTCTGTTCCCAGTATCCCCTACTCTTGCACCATCTAACTTCATGTCCTCTTTCAGCAAATCTATATATCTCGTCTTTGGCCATCCTCTTGACCTCTTGCCTCGCATCTCCATACCAACATCCTTCTACCAATATAACCAGTATACCTCCTCTACACATGTCCAAACCATCTCAATCTGGCCTCTCTGACTTTGTCTCCAAAACAACCAACCTGAGCTGTCCCTCTGATATGCTCGTTCCTAATCTTGTCCATCCTCGTCACTCCTAAACTGAACCTCAACATCCTCATCTCTGCTACTTCCATCTCTGCCTCTTGTCTCTTCCTCACTGCTACAGTCTCTGGCTCATACATCATAGCTGGTCTCACTACTGTTCTGTACACCTTTCCTTTGATTCTAGCTGACACTCAACTGTCACACAACACCCATGGCACTTTTCTCCACCCACTCCAACCTGCCTGCACTGGACTCTTCACCTCTTTTCCACACTCCCCGTCATACTGGACTGTTGACCCCAAATACCTAAACTTTTGTACCTTCTTGACCTCAGCCCCCTGTAACCTCACTGTTCTATTTCCCTCCCTCTCGTTCAAACACATGAATTCTATCTTACTGCGACTGACTTTCCTTCCTCTTCTTTCTAGAGCTGACCTCCAACTTTCCAGGTGTTACTCCAACTGCTCTCTGCTCGCACTACAGATCTCAATGTCCACGGAGATTCCTGTCTGATCTCATCTTTCAACCTGTCCATCACCATAGCAAATAAGAAGGGACTTAAAGCTGATCCTTGATGTAGCCCCACCTCCACCTTGAACTCCTCTCTGATTTACAGCACATCTCACTGCTTTATTACTCCTCTCATAAATATCCTGAACTACTCTGACATACTTCTCTGCCACTCCTGACATCCTCATACAGGACCATAGCTCCTCTCTCGGCACCCTGTCATACGCTTTTTCTAAATCCACAAAGACGCGGTGCAGCTCCTTCTGACCATCTCTGTACTTCTCCATTAACATTCTCAGAGCAAAAATTGCATCAGTAGTGCTCTTCATGGGCATGAAGCCAGACTGCTGCTCACAAATATCCATTTCCCTTCCCTAGCCTAGGTTCCACTACTCTTTCCCAGAGTTTGATTTTGTGGCTCATCAACTTTATGTCTCTGTAGTTGTTACAACTCTGCACATCACCCTTGTTATCAAAAAATGTGTTCTCACAAAACCAAAAACAAAATAAGGACAAGATAAAAATGTACAGAAGTACACTAGTATAAGCTTTAAAATAATATAAGCCTTCAGTGGGGTGTTGTGATTGACCAGGATTTCTGAATATTCAGTCAGCTGAAGAGAAAATGATCAGATAAGAGAGTCTGAGTCAGTTTAAGCCAGATTGACTACGGATTGAAAATTGGATTTGCTTTACATTTTTGGAAAAACTTGAAAAAATTTCAGAATATTTTATTGTTCCATAAAATATATGCGAAAAGCACATTTACTGTTTCCTCAGTTCATGACCTGAAAAGAGATTAACAAATCTGGAAGCTGGTGGAGTAGACTCTTACCTTTCAACTCTTTGACCTCTGAAACAAATGTTGGTAGAGGGAGTGGCTGATCTATTCTCCAGTTTTTACCTGAAATGTATGTTTACAAAATGAATAAACAGATTATGTGATCAAATATGTGTTATGAAAATATAACTTGGTAACTATTATTTAGTTAAATGTTTTGGTATGTGAGAGATGGTTGGAAATAAGGAGCATAGTCTAAAGAGGGTTTTTCAGGTTGGTGGCATTAACTGATTTATAATAGTTTATCCTCACATTAATATATATAAGATATATGTGCCACTCAAATGTTTGAGAACAAATACTCAGCTTATTTAATAATTTCACTCACTTAGCTACTTACTCTATACTTTTTAGAATGTTTTTGTGCCGTGATCACCACTAAGTGCAATATTTGTTTCTGCTCACTGACCTTTGCATCGTCCTCTGTGTGCCAGTGTGAGCGTCCGATCTTTGCATTTTGCTCTCTCCAGTTCACAGTTGCTATCATAGCTGCGTCCGTCAGAGCCACACACAGGTTTTCCATGACTTCTGGAACACGAGTGGGAACAAGGGCTCTCTCTATCCCCAATCAGCCACTGCACACATACATGTAAAGACTTGAGCGGTGTGTATCATCTCACCAGACAGACAGACGGACAAGCCGTAGGACAATGATTTGTTCCATTAATAAAACCACAATCTCTTTAAAATAGTTAACAGAGTTTTGGCAGCTCTCCGATGGTTTCAATTAGTGGTGTTGAATTTGAGTCTGCACATCTGATGTCTTATTCAGATTTCTGCTAGATACCAGAAGACACAGTGAGATAATAATAAGATTAAAAAAAAACAATAAGATGAAGAATACTCCTCATGAAGACATCACAATCTTAACTTGCAATCTGAAATGCTAACAATGCACCAACGATGCGCCAATTCTCACTGAGCTACAGACATTCTAAACCTACGGCATCTACTTCAAATTTAGCTCAGCATGAAACATTGGTAAAAATAGTTACCAAAAAAATTACTTAACACAAAAAATGTAACACCACAAAATCTTTCTCAAAGCAACATCACAGTTCAGAAAATGTGAAGGATCTTGGACCGTGGAAAATCAGCAAAAAAGGTGCTCGACCCATTTTCGAAAACTGTAATATCAAACAGACATGGTGACATTACAAGTGCTGTTGCTTATGGTGTAGCTAAAAACGAGGGGTTCAAGAATCTCAACCGTGATGCAATTTTAATGTTGTTTTTGCATATATTAATAAAAATGTAATATTTTTAAACCTGGGTTTGAAGTTCAAATGTGTTATGTTTCAGTCATTCACTATTCAAGAGATATTTATAAGTGCTGTTAAAATATATTTACACTAATGTGGTCATCTGCCTGAGATGGACTGGAGACCTCTCCAGGATGTACCCCCGCCTCTCGCCCAATGTGTGCTGGAGATAGGCCCCGGCAGACCCCCGTGACCCCAAAACAGGAATAAAGGGGATGAAAATGAATGAGTGAATGTTTATCTGCTTTCCAGATGACAAGTATTTGCCATGTTCTGACAAAAAAGTAGTTTAACCTTCTAATAACTTACTTTTTTTCACTTCATATGCCGATATATTTATCAAAAATAAGGATTTGGTCTATATCTTGATATTTATCAAAATTGACTAATATTAAATATGTATAGTGTTTATAGCCCATATCGCCCATTCCTAATATAAAGTAAAAATTGAAATAAATAAATAAAAATAAGCCACATTTTGCATCTGCTCATGCAACCTCACATCAAGTTATCAAAGCAGTTATTCAGTAATAACAATCAATACAGCAGGTGGATAATGCTAATTTAACTTAAAGTGATGTTTCAGAGTGCATTTCCCTCCCAGACTTTGCTTTGCTGCTTGATGGAGAAAGACAATGACACCCCCTCCCTGCATTCAAGTCTTCTCTGTAAATAATATCCTCTCTGGTGAATCTGATATCTATTTTATTTACATATTGTATGTTTTTAGCACATTATTACATAAATGTTGATTTTGTAAGTGTTCATAACAGTCGTATTGTGTAACTTAAGAGGACTTCTTGCTTTAGAAATAAATGTATTTACCATTTAAGTATTGTTTTGCAGAATTTGGACAGAAACTACTTGAGAATTCCTAATCTGAGAAGCATGAGAATATCAAGGTTTTTACGATTTCCTTGGAATTCGGTGTGAATGCTTTGCTCTCTCATCCCACAATGTTGGACCACAATGCACCATAGTTTTGACAGGGCACAGCAGGTCCACAAAACTGCAGATTCACGACTGGAAACAGAGAAGCTTTAGCCAAAACCACAGGGCACATTTTCCATCTTAACATAGCCACAAACACAACAAAAGGTTGCTTCAGGACTGAATCTCTTGGGTAGGGTAATTAAGCAAATGGAACCAAATGATGTCACTAATATAGCGGACAGGGACTGGTTCAGTCTGAATGTATGACTTTATTATGTTTGACTACTTTCCATGCATTTCCATGATGGTTACTGGAAAAGTTGGAAAGAAATGTTATGGGACTCAATGGCTTCCAAATCCTTATAAATATTACTGGTTGTTCAATAGAAAAATAAAAATCAAGAAAAAAGTTCTTGGATTTATTCCATTAAAGCTACATTATGCATTAGTCTTCATCATGTTTACATCCTGAGCAATTCCAATCCCTACAATTTCTCTGTATGTAAAACATCAATGGATTGAAGCTGACTGGTTTTATCCCGCTTCCTAAACTCTTAATGCACCAAGACACCTAAAACACAAAATTAATTTCATGCAAAAAATTACACATTATAATTCAATAATAAACTTTGTCAAACAAAACAATGCAAACATGCTTTAAAATCCAATATTTATACAAAACACTGAAACACATTCTCCTCCAACAGGTACATGTAGTCAATCACAACAAACAGTTTTGCACATTCTCATGTAGTGTTTCACCCCTTAACACTTGCAGCATTGAGCAGCTATCTTACGAACTGAGACCACACAAACTGTGAGAAATCAGTTATTACAAGCTTCAAATCCCCTACTAAACAGCTTCACTAATGGCAGACAGATTACAAAGAAGATCTGAAATCATAATCCTTCTTCTCTGATCATTAGACTAATTAAATCCAGACTTGACTTCCAACTTTGTTCGTCTAATGATCCAGCTTGGCTGAGGAACAGTCATTTTAGCTTTTCCTGTAAATCTGACTGTTTGATCAACTGCTAAAAGAATGCAGTCTGAGGAATTAAAAATTATTTATTGAAGCATAAAATGTTTACTAAACAGACCAGTTAGCTAAATTAATCTCCATCAAGTGGTCAACAGTTTTTTTTTCGATATGGGGTCAGCCGAGATGAAACGGCGTGGTCAGGCGTTTTTTATTGGAATTGGCTAGTCTCAGCTCGCAGAGATTTAGGAATAAAGCCTTGCTAGTTAACCAAAAATCAAAACTTTACTCATTAAGTCCCCGTCTGCTTGTTTCATACACCACTGAGTAAAATTGTGTGCCAACCCAGGAGCAATAGTCCAAACAAAATTCTTGAGATGACGGATTTAAAAAAATGTAAAGGTGTTGATACAATCTGAGGAAACTATTTTTTTAAATATGACTGTTGAAGTGCCACCTTATATACTCAGTGTTGAAAATATTGGCATTATTGCCATTTATCTGTTTTCCAGGCATTTTTTTGTCTTTTTAGTTTTGTGTTTTTGAATGAAAAAATGTTGATATTCAATATGTTTCTTCAACATATTTTTCAGTCGAAACAAAAATATGATATTTGATGGGAGCCGAACCCTCAGCTCAACAGCAACATGCGGCCTGCATGAAAGATGCGACTTAAATTTATGTGCAAAACTGAAATATTCCATTAAATATTTGCAAATGATGCACTGTTTCCACCTAAAGAGTCAAAACAAAATCGTGAGAACAAAATCGTCACTTCCTGATAAACTGGCGGCAAATATCAAAAGAAAATTTGAAGTTGCTGCATTAGGAGTGGCTTTTTTTTCATATATAATATGTGTCTTAGAACATGTAGACGAAACGCAAAATGTCATCTTGCTTTTGGAGGTGGAGACTGCACTTTGGGAATGCAGCCAGTTCTGGGAGTAATAAACCATCAGAACCATTTGCTAAACCATCAGAACTGAACATGAAAAGTGTGGTTAAAAGTCGCGGTACGTAGTGAACCATAAGCTTTGAGTATCTTTGCATCCCTAGTGTCAATGTCAGTCTTCTGGACATTTTTCAAGTCTCTCTGGTGAATGTCTAGCCAGCCGACTCAGACCTTTAAGATACTGAACGATTTTCACGATCTGTTAAATCTCGTGAAATAAAGCTTCAAATGTTTATCTCTATGTGTAATGAATGTAAAATAATTTATGGGTTTCACTCCCACATCAGTCATTCAATAACTCTTGAGAGTTCTTGTACGCACTTGTATACTCCTGCAGTTTTCACGTTTTTCCCCTGGGTAAGACTTTTTTCAGTAAACGGTTTCTTTAACTTTCCAAGTCAGGGAGGGCTCAGTGAAGAAGCACTGGATGTATTACTATTGTTGGCTCGCTTGTTAATGTTCACTTTCTTTGGAAGATCAAACTCGATTGTGTTCCCCTTTTGACAATACATCATTCCGGACTTCAGAATCAAAGAAACTAATAGACATCCTCCTGTTCTCTTCTGCATGTTGTGCCATCCAAATGCTTTTCATTATTTGTCCCTGAACTAGAAGCAACAAATGAAAACATGCTGATCTTAAAAGATGTTTGTACATTTCAGAATCACAGTGTGTTCTGTTGAGGGTTCAGTAAAACACATCAGAAGATGTCAGTATGGCCAAACCGTGTCTGAATGTGGATGAGTCCTGCTCGTCATGACTAATGTTCTCTGGCTAAAAGAGACAGCTCTTTTATCGGGCTGTAATTGAAGCCTGTGGGAGGCGGGTAATCTCTGGTATTTTCTCAGAAAAAGGCATATCATTAAATACTGATAGCTGGTGGTATCTTGCAGAATGCCATGGTACTGACCCAGCACACATTTTCTCTGTCAGAAACCCTTGTTTTTCCAACTCCCAGACGTATATAAAGCACACCGCGCTGACTCTGGTCACACAACAAGAACGCCCAAGTGTCCCTTCATCTGAAGACACCCCCTCCCTTCCAATTCTCTGCATTGCCAAAAAAAATTCAAGTACTTGAGCGTCCTATATAACTGGTTAAATTTGATTATTGCAATTCTTAGGGGGTATTATTAATTACCAGCATAAGTAGTGTTATTTTATGGACCAGATTTTTAAACTAAAAGCATTAAATTAATTCTGGGGTGATAACGTGTTACCCTCTTATCTGATCATTGAAATTGATCAGACCCATTAGCGACCACTGAAGATGCAGAGTGATATCCACCCAAAAAAAAAGAACCCCTAACGCAAAAGCCGGTCGAGTTCTGGGAGGTGATCATCCCCAACCACTTTGATGAGTGACTTTCGGAATTTTACAATAACCAAAACACCATTTCATATGTTTTCCAATGAAATCGGTCTGTTGGTTAGTCCATTATGAAAAGTTAATCCTACTCAGTTATGTGTATCATTTTTTTATGCATATTTTCAAAATGTATAGGTATCTTGGCGTTTACATTTTTATTCGATGTTCCAAAATGTGAATAAAAATAGGTGGATGGAAGCAGAGCTAATGGCTCCTGCTAAAGAAAATAGAATTTTTCCTCTCAGCGCAGAATCTTTGTGACATGATGGTATCTGTGAGTGTGTTGGTGGGAGGAGGCTTAAGTTTTTTTCTGGCAATAACTAGATAGGCAGATCACTTAAAAATCCTCAATAGGGACACTTAAAAGCCAGT
Organism: Danionella cerebrum; assembly: GCA_007224835.1. Classification (NCBI taxonomy): domain Eukaryota; kingdom Metazoa; phylum Chordata; class Actinopteri; order Cypriniformes; family Danionidae; genus Danionella; species Danionella cerebrum. Next base: position 204,953 of record SRMA01027219.1, on the reverse strand, counting down.
ATCTACAAACTTTTACTGGTTTCTTCATTATCCGAGGCTTATTTGTGTTAAAAATATATGTCAATGGTTCACTTGCACCAATAATGCAATACTCTAAAGACGTGCTCATTTGAATTTTACAGCAATAACTTCCCACAGGAATTTCCCATGGCGGCAGTTAATACACTGTATCATAATATTTAAACATCATAAAATATGCAACGACTATTTATGGGGTAGCATCAACTTTTAGTCCAAATAATTGTTTCAATAAACTGAGAGAATATTAGTACAAACAGACAGACAGCCAGACAGACACTGTATGAGTTACAGTATATGAGTTTATTTAATTTTTCTTTTAAAAGTGACAGAGCTGACTCTGTCCAGGTGAATTATGGTCTTCTTGTTAATTTTTCAGCTGGATACCATCGAAACTGCACTTGAAAAACATCTTTTAGTGGTACGGGACAGTGTGCAGCTCCACATGCGATCCAGGTTTAATAATAAATCACAGATCCAGCTCATGTTATTAAAGGAAAACCTCCTCTTGTACTGGAGCCAGACAATCCAATTTACTACAGACACTCTGTACTTTTACTAGAATGGTCAAAAAAGGGGAGTTAAAAATAACTATTAATTAATAGAATGAATAACAAATGTTTAATTAGATTTAAACAGTTTTATGGTGACATTCATGCCCCCCAAAATTTACGCTAAATTTGATTGGTTGTTTGTAGTGCTGTCAATCCATAAAAATTTAAAATAAACTAATTATGTGCACAATTTTTTTGCAACTAATCACGATTATGCCCAATTTAAAGATGGAATAATTTTGGATATGTAAATGTAAATAATTTAACTTGAGACGAAACTATTTAAATTCAAAATCTGATTTTTTATTTATTTTTGTTTAACTTGTATTTTCTTATGTAACTAAGGAGGAGGAATAAACTAAACTAAATGAACGAATGACCAGGCTTTGTTCACAAACTCGCTACAGTCACACAGAAGGCTTGCAAGGTGGGGAAACAGAAAAAGCAATCATGTGAAGTAAATAGATGTGGAAAACTATGAAACAGGCCAAAAGACAGAAATGAAAGGCATTAATCTAACAGATTGTGAGAAAGAGTAATTAATTAAACAATTCTTATCCATACTTCTTTGCATATTGAAGACTCGAAAATACAAAAAAAAACTACAAGACGTTAATTGTGTACATTTTTTAAAAGTAATGTGTTAACGTGCAAATTTTTTACAGCACTAGTTGTTTGACAAGTTGTTCAAATGGCCTCATGGGTGAGTCTTGGCCAAAACAAGCTGCCAAAAACACCAGACCATCCCTGAACAACTACATCATAGAGCTTTTTAAATCAGGCACATTTAATTGTAAAGACTCTACCAAGCCAACAAATGGCAAGTGATTCATGGTGTTTTAAACATTATTCTTTAACACTGCATGTGCAAAAACACAAGCGCCTCTGTTCAGTGGTCAAATGGGAAACATGCGCATGTAATTCTGTACCTGCTGTTAGCCACAATTGCGGAATTAACAGCAACATAGATCTCGCTTTGGCCGCCGTTACTTTGGCTGCTGTCAACACAGCAGTTCACAGCGGAATCTGTGAAAAGTTTAGATTTTTTTTTATATTTTTGGTTTTAAATGAACATTACAAGAGACATGACACATAATTTCAAATTAAAATGTTAGAAAATGCACTATAGTCTTTAATTTTATAGGAAAATTTAAATATTTTTGATATTTAAAAATAAATATTTTTAATACATAAATAAATAAAATAAAACAAAGAGATTAAAATAATTTCAGGTAGTTTCATCATGTCTGTTATTGCTATTTATCTTACCTAATTCACTGCAGTGGGTCAGATCAGTCCATCATGTTCCCAGCAATTGTTGAATCAGAGTGATAAAATGTTGATTTTAAGATATATATATATATATATATATATATATATATATATATATATATATACATACAAATACATACAAATACATAATAGGGGTGTAACGGTTCACGGTATGTATTTAACCGTTTCGGTACGGCCTGTTCGGTTCGGGACACTTGCGTACCGTTTCGGTATTCGGTATTTGTATTAAATAATATAAATGTATTATTAGCGCGATATTAAGCGCAGCGGAACCATGTTCCTAGGCGAGTTTCCGCACGGACGCTATTGAGGGGCGTGCAGCTGTACTGTGCGACACTCAATAGCGTCCGTGCGGAAAATCGCCTTTGGCTTCCCTGTTAAAATACATAACGGGGATAGACGAGTGGATAAATTTAAAGTTGTATGCCGACATTGTTCCACGGAGATCGGGCAGGCAACACATCTAACATTTTCTACTGCTGGAGATATTGTCACTGCAACCAGATCTGTGCTCTCTTCAGAAAATGTGGATAGGTTAATCTTTTTAGCCTAAAACTTGAATAGTTAGTTTTGTTGATATATAAGCTAAAGCTGTTGCTAGTGTTAAAAGTTTTCAGGTCCTAACTAGTTGCAGTATTTAATTTTTTATTTAATAAAATGTGTTTTTCTTTATAAAGAGTGCAATTTATTTAAAATATCACCCAAATGTGTCACTTTTATTTATTTTATGCAAGAATTCTATTGTGTATTGGCAGCTTTTCAAAATAAAGATTATGTAAGTTTTTATTTTTTGTACCGAACCGAATTAACCGAACCGAACTCTCCAAGACACTGTACCGAACCGAATACAATTTTAGCGTACCGTTACACCCCTAATATATATATATTTTTTTTTTTAATGGCAAATTTATTTGTAACTTTCAGCAGAATTGCTATGTTTGTGTATGTTTCTTCACAGAGAGCCATCAGCACTTACCACTACACCACAGTGCTCTTGGTAAATCAGTTTAGTGGAAAGTCTTCCCTCAAACTTTAAACCAAAAGATGTTTAACCGAAGAGAAAAATGATGGTTGGTTTAATCACAGCGCTCAGACTTGCAGCACTTCATGCTGACAGATTGAAATCCTCACAGAAGTTGATTTTCTCAGTGTGCCGCATGCCAAAAGTGGCTCAGTTGCAGACTCTAGAATTACTCTGACTGGAAAAGTGTGCTAAAGATATGTTAAATGTGGAAAAGGAAACCAAAATTCCTCTTCTGACAAGAGTCACTTCCTTGCATTCGTTTTTACATAATCTAAATCCCCACCTGGCTTTTGGGAAAGAGCCTGATATTGCTGTAGGATCAACTGCAGATTTCAGCTCCGCACAGCAGTTATAACTTGTCATGAAATGTTAGATTCATAGAGCTGACAGCGCTCTGAGATAAGCATTATAAATGAGACTCAGAAGGGAGTGGAGCTTTTCAAGTGTTTAACTTCAGATTGTACTCAATAGCTTTTTTAACACGACCTTTTGGGCCTCTTGTAATGATTAGGTGAGGTTAACGAAAGATTACTACACTTACTTCAGTACCACAAATCACACTCCGCACACAAACTCCACTTGTCATTATTACACTGAGCTCTGGAGAGTCACTGACAGAAGAAAAATATAAAGTTTACCATAAAAAAAATGTCTCATTGCGGTGCCTTGTATTTTAAACTGGAGGCCACTTGCATATCATGTCTCAGAGAGCTGTGCTCATACGAATCAGCGGAAAACCAGTAAAAAGCTCCCCAAAAATTCATAAAACAGCGCAGACAATAAAAAACATTATATAATAAATAATTGCAGACGTGTTCCCCAACATTCCCAAAAGCCATGAAACTTCTTTTGTTTTTTGCTGAATTACAACTCTTATTTACATATCGCCATCTACTGTACACAAGTGACATCAGCATTAATTATGACACATAATTTGCAAGATGATTCCAATTAAAATGTGATAAAATGCGTGTTTCATTTTTACAGACCCCAAATCAGTGCCAGCAGTGCCATCTAGCAGTGAAAAGAAGGGATAGACCTTGGAAATACAAGATCTGTGAAATGGCTTGTGTTTTTCAATGTTTTAAAAGAATTTAACCTGATTTTTTTAGACGATCATCACCTTGTTTTTACCTTGTCTTTGCTTATTTGGGGGATTTCTGAATTTTTATTTTGCCTTAATACTTTAGATTTTAGTATTAAGGCATAAAACTGTTCGTTCTCAACGACTAAATGTAATACTTAGGATTTTTTTCAGGTTTTTCAGGTTTTTTTTAATTATTGTAATTAAAAATAAAAATAAAAAATGGGAAGCTGGGATTGTATTAAAAAAAGGTATCATTGCCGCAAAAAATGTTTTAAAGATTATTTATTGGTACAAATTGCTCCAAAAGACTTCTAATGGTTGTAACTTAAAAAATGATTCAGAAGTTCAATGTCAAAGATGTCAATGTCAATGCTTTCTGGACCAGGAGACTTTGTGGGCATGACAGGATTTCAATCTTTCACAGCTTGGTGTGTTTCCAGTATTTTCTGTTAAAAGTGTTGTTTTATATTGCGACAGGTACAAAATCATTGACAAGATCCTCTGATGTAGTTCTTGGCTAGTTCCTGACAGTTTTCATCCCCAACACGGATTTTTCATGGGGCTCCAAATCAAGCAGAAATGTAACTATGTCTCTTGGATTTGTGTGAAATCTCAATTTTAATGTTGAGATTTTCAATCTCAATGTTTTTATACAGCTAAGAAGATGATACTGCCTTTTCAAGAGGCTCCCAGAATGATTTGTATAAAATAAAGCTGGAAGAAAGGAATGTTGCTGCTTCGAAAAAGCACAAATCTGGTAATAAAATGTTTTGCTGTTACCATTAAATACATGCGCTAATATTGTCTTTATTTCTAAATTAACATTGGGTTTATTTGCCCAACTGTTTCTAGAAGAGTGGCATCAATGCATAAATATTCATCCAGAGGATAATTTTTTTGATCAAGGTGAAAAAAAGAGGTAGTGTGGAAATACTTTACTCTGTAAATCCCAGTAGGTTTTAATCATGGATCAGGCCAAGCCATCTTCAAAGCAAAGGTTTATCAAAAGCAGAGCTTTCTTAATCACTTTGGGAGATTAACCCTTAGAACTCAGGGACTTTTTTGAGCATTTTTACTACTTTACAATTTGCTCTAATAAATTATTTTTGAAACAGTTTTTTGTGGCAATACTTGATATAATTTTTAATACCTTCCCTTTTGAACAACTATTTTTTCTTTCAATTACATTAAACAATAATTCTATAACAACCTGAAACTGTACACAAAAATACAAATCTGTGTCTAAAATTTTGTTTTACTGGAAAAATCTGAAAAATTGATAAACAGGTTTTATGCTTTGCCCCCACCCCCCTTTATGCTGGAACAGAAGCTATATCCCAGGTCTTGTACTTCCTAGGATTATCCCTTCCTTTAACCACTAGATGGCACTGATGGCACCTATTTGCCATCTGTAAAATGTGCATTTTCTAACATTTTGATTTCAATTATTTAGCAAATTATGTCGTAATTCATGCAATGTTTATTTAAAACCAAAAACATCAAAGCTAATAACCTTTTTGAAACCAACACATTATATTTGAAATCAAAGTTAAACACTTTGTCAAAACAGCCGCTGTGATTGGCACACGCATTAGTGAGACAAAATGTTTCTCTTATCAGTGTAGTCAAATCTCACTCATGAGAATTGAGTAAACAGATAAAGTGTAACTAAGGAGTCTGATCCAAAGAATTTTTTTTGATACATTTTTAAGACCTGGTTATACATCTCCAGGTCCAGTGTGTTCTTGAAAATTATTTGTTTCGGAAAATATAACCAAGGAAATATGTGTTTTTAGCTTTAGGAAAACCACTGGTTGAAATATGAAGTATCACAGTCTGACAATACCTCAGCAGCCATCCCAAATATCTACTCTTAGCCTTATTTGAGCTCACTTTCACTCACAATGGTCTTACTGCACAACTGAATGGACTTTCAGCTCAAGAGCCCAGTGGCAAACTTGACAAAGCATTCTTCTGTCTGAATCGCTCAAATACTTGAGGACATAAAAGAATGCTCTGGCAATTCAGAGAGCCGGCCACCTTTTAACGCTTGAGGTTATACTATTATGTAACTTCATTCCTTTATCCTTTGCTACAACTAAAGCAAGAATGAGTAATAAATGAGATTTCACTCAAAGAAATAAAGTCAGGTGCTTATGTTTCAGTTGCTTGAACAAAAAAACAAGATATTTGGAAAAAATACCACAAAATGAGGGTTTTTTTAAGGAGTTATTGTTTCTCAATAGCTTTCAGAGATTGTTGTTACTATATACAACTATAAAAGCTTTCTAGCACCACTTGACACTCAACAGAAGTGTGTTTTTTGAGAGGATCGTTTTTAAAAGGCATCTCCACTATTCAATGTCTGTGAGCCAATTCAGAGGTAGAAAGAAATCGTTGTCTTTGTTAAAATTGTATGAAATGCTGCATTGGAAAGGCAATGCTCCTCTTTTCTCTGGGCACAGAGGGGTGCACAGGAAGCAAAAGACCTTTATGACAAAAGGCCAATGGGTGTACTCAAGTCTCACTGACAATGTGCCTCAAGAAAGCAAAACCCAAGCATTCAGCTGAATCACTAAAGGATGCTCTGATGTCCGGTAAATATGCACCATTCAAAATGTTTAAAGCCTATAAACATGTAAATGGGTGGTTGAAAAATAACTATTTCTTTTTTAATGAAATATGTTTAAATGTGGTTCTTATTACAAAATATAGTAAAATGCTACCAAAAGTATATTAAGATTTGATCCAACCATAAAAAATGTCATAAAGTGTGACGTACAACAGATTTGTTAGGGGTAGTTCATATTACTATCAATAGAACACAAGGAAATTAGCATCAATAGGATCCTCAAGTAATGTTTTTACCATTGTCATAAGGTTTAAGAGAATTTGAGGGGTGATGCACTACTTTGCTCTTCTTTTATTCGAAAAATAAACCACATTTCCAATTTTGCACACAGAAATGTTAAATATCAAAGGAGTCGTGATTAAAATGGAAGTGAGTTGAGGAAAATAATGACTCTATTTTTACTTATAAAATATAAAGTGACCATTTGACAATTTAAAGAGCCAATATCATAGGGGCTTGATCAATTGAGGATTTTAGCTTGACTAGGATTATTCATTCATTCATCTTCTAACCCATTTATTGCCTTTCAGGTCACAGGGGTCTGCTGGTCTCCAGTGCACATTCGGCGAGTGTACACCCTGGACAAATCGCCAGTCCATCACAGTGACCATGATCAATTTTATATAAGTATTATTTTTGCTCTCATAGTTTACCAAGAAGTTTTGTACAGTAAAAATGCTCACATATTTCAAGGGAATGAATGAAGGGTATATACCTTGATTATTAAAATAATTTATGGAAACACTCACTACTACTATCTACATATCATCAATAAATGAACAACCAAAATAAAAGCAAACACTACCTAAAAAAACATTCACAGAGAGGGGTCACGTGACTCCACATGCAATAGTGTTTTAAAAGGCTAAATAATTTAAATAAATTATGAAAATGTTATTATTTGGTTTTTGAAGTCTCCAAACACTCAAAACACTCTTTACATATCTTTTATTACATTTTTATTTTTACCAGCTCAAAACAATCTTTAAATATCTTTTATTACATTTTTATTTTTACCGGATTTTAAACGGCTCGTTTTACGAATTGTTCGAATAAAAACTCCTCCTTTACGTGAAGCAACCTGTGATGATTTGTAGTTTGACGTGTACTGCGTGTCACGTGTTTCTTGGAAACAGAACGTTTGACAACAAATTATACTACTGTTATTACTCATGATTTATGTGAAAAAGTACATTAAAAGTCAACAATATAACAATGCTGCCTTATCAGTTAGTCGAAGGAGGAGGACGAAGGAGGACGCTTGCTGATTGGAGCAGAATTCCACTCAGTGGAAAATACCCAGTTACATCAATGTTTTGCCACTTCGACAATTTTTGTTATCGTGATGACATTCTTCATCGAATGTATGTTGGTGCACATGTGGAAACTGCACGATACCAAAGACTTGGCACTGAGAGTAGGAGGAGCTTTGTTCTAAAACATGATTGGATGATGTGTCGGGGGTAGGAGGGGTGTAGTATCGGGTGAAGTCTTGAGATAAAGATTGGTTTGGAAGAAAGAACTCATTTCTGCGTCCTAGAGTCAACTCTCTCTCACTTGTCCACTGTGTTGTTTACTCCCCCGAAGTTAATTCTTTTAATGCACTTTTACATAATAAATGAGGTAAAATAGCAGTGTAATATTTGTTCTTAGATGTCCGTTTCAGAGAAGCTTGTGACATGAAGTATAAAATTTAAACTACCAGTCATCACAGGTTGCATCGCGTAAAGCAGTTGTTTCGTACAAAAGAGTCAAAAAACGATTCATTACTGAGGCGGTTAAAATCTGGTAAATATAACTGTATTAAAAGATAACTGTATTAAAAGTGTTTTTCAACCTTGGATGCATTTCAACCTGTTTTTGGAGACTTGGACATCATCAAATGATGATGTGGGTTCTTTAAGAGTAAAAACTACACACACACACACGCACGCACGTACGCACACACACACAAATATACAGGCATGATATTTGAAGTAAAAAAAATTTTCTGGCCTAAATGTCAACCATCCAAATATAAAGAGATTGGGTTTCATTTTAAGGATGGAACATCGTTAGAAGATTAGAAGGATTTTACATTCCACGCTTTGCAACTCGTACAGGAATACTTCATACCTTCCATAAGCTCACCTAAGATATACATTTCACTGGGTAACCACCTACCAAGATGTGTACCACAATTCTCAAGTCATGATAGGGACGTTTTCCTTATTTATTTAGCATTTTACTTTCCAGCCACCGAAGTTTATATCTTAAGCAGCTACAAAAAGGTTAAATAAGTCAGTCGTATCTGAAATATGAATTTTTGAGTGTTTATTTTAACATGAACTCCAGATATTTCACGAACAGTCCACACTCCGGGTACGGTCACATCAGTCTGGAGTGCAAGCATCCCAACAAATAATGATTCATAGTCTGACACAAACTCACAGGAGAGCTAACAGACTCAACATGACTCAACCAAACCCGATGCTGAGAGAACTGAAAGTATTATAGGTCATTATTGAAATTGTTATTATTGAAAATAAAGTTTAATTTACTGTAGGGCCCTGTCTATTTACTCAATGTGAATTTGTAAATGATTAAATGGTTAAAGTATCATCTTAGATTTAACTGTTTGACTAATCTCAAAGTGCAGAAAACACTACCTGAGTGCAGTGTCAAAATATCCATAAAATACTTCTGAAGGTGTTAAGTTCTGTGAGAGAAATAAGTATTCGACCACTTTATAGAATATGACATAGGCCAGATATTTCTTGTAGACAGCAAAAACTTGTAATGGGTCAATGTGAATGTGAAGTGCTGATGGAACCAGCCATCACCTTGTTGCCGTGCCTTGTCATGAGCCTAGCAACCAATCAGTTTGGTTGCTGTAATAACATATTGCACAAACATATGTGTACCATTTTCAGGTAGCATCTTCTGGTGCAGTGGTACAATAATTTATAAGATACATGTATAAGATGCTTTATTCTGCGGATAATGCTTTGAATTTCTCAGAAAATATTTTGTCCCCTTGTACCAATAACGATTCAGGGAGACATCGGCTGCCTTTATGGGGATTAAAGGACTGGAGACTTGGCTAGGCCACTCCAAAACCCACGTCTAGTTCATTTTGAGCCACTTATTTCTTGTCTAAGATGTGTTTTAGTCATTGTTATGCTGAAAAGCCCCTTCACTGCCAATATCAAGAATCAATATGTGACTACATAGCCACTTTCGCTGACCCTTTGATACTGTGCACGTCTCCCCTTGAAATAAAAAAAAACACCCAAAGCATTTGGTGCCGAACAAAAATATCTTATTGTTTTACTAAAAACAACCACTCACAAAATTATTTATCCACCTCACAAAATGGAAAACAATGACTAAAATAAAATATAATAATTTTTAAAGAAAGAGCATACAAAGATTATTTATAGATTAATTTCACTTTGCTATGGGAGGAATTTGTTTACAAGTGAAACAATTAAAAGGGAATGTGCATGGGGATGAAGCTGTGAAAACGCATCTTTACCGAGAGAGATCTTCAATGCTGCGGATGGGAACGGGATGTAAAAAAAATTTCATCTCTCCCACACAGGTCTCTAATCTGGTGTGTTCGGTTGGTGCCTATAAACTTGTTTTTGTTAACAGGTATCACAAAAGTTTTCACTTCTGAATCCATTCGCACTGTATGTGATTTCTTGAGCACGGGAACTTTGTGGGCATGGCAGGATTTCAGTCCTTCACAGTATAGTGTTCTAACAATTGTTTAATGGGTGACTGGTCACTATTGAGCTTGTTGACAATATCCTTCCATGTAACTCTTGGCTGGTTCTAAACCTTTCATCAAGATCGTGGAAATCCCCACACGACCACAAGAGCTTGGATCTTACATAGAGTCCCAGACTGAGGGAGATTGAATTATGCTGTGATAATGACAAAAACTTTTGTCACCATTTCACCAAGCAGTTTGGCAATGCTCTTATAACCCATTCATGCCTTATGTCGGTCTATAGTATTGCTCCATATTGTATAGTTTGTAATGTGATTGATTTTAAAAAGATAAATGTATTTTCCAGATTTTTTTGTTAGTATTCTGTCTGAAATAAATATATTGTCAAATTTTGAATAAAAAGGGCAGGATGTTATTGTATAGAATGTAAGTAGCAGTGCTGTAATTAGTCTCATTAAATTTAATATCACTCCAAATAGACACTTTATTTAATTACATTGTTAAATTAAGTAATTAATTAAATTCATTTACACAGTTTTTAAAGTGCTACTGACTGTTACTTTTTTGAGCAACTGATTATCTATCTATTATTTTAGAATGAATTAAAAATGGTGTTGAAATTTTACAATTTAACAATGTCATTAAAAAAGGGTCTATTTGGAGTTATATTACATTTTATGTGTCTACTTACACCACTTCTACTTACATTCTATGCAAAAACATCCATAACTGTACATTTTAATTTAACAACCTCTTTTAAATTCAAAGAGGTGTCTAAGCCTAGACTAATATTTCGTTTAATTTCCTCAAATTCAAATTCACCTGAGATGATTAAGAGTAGATGAGTTAGAGATAATATCCCATTTAAATGCATGTTTGTGCAGTAGGACTTACGCAACGTTGTTTAAATACACAATTTTTGGGCCAAAATGACATTTCAAAGTGAGCTTTTGAGAAAAAGAGCAGCTGAGCTCCAGCAGAAGACAGCGGTGAACCGCTCGGACTCACCCTGGGGCCATTGGACTTCTGAGCGGCGGCTGCAGGCTGGCACATCATCGTCAGCAGCGTATAGGAACACACCAACACAAAAATAACCATGTTGTACCAGAACATTCTGTCAGGTGAGGACGTTTTTTTTTCACCTAAACAGTTGAGAAAGGTTCCAAACAATTAAAAAAAACCCTCAGAATTTGTCCCAAAATTAAATTCTCCTCAGCTGTTTTCCCCTTCACACGTGCGCGTTATCATAGTGGCAGCGGAGAGATGAGTTTTGGTTCTTTTCACTGTGTCGGATGTGCTCTCGCCTCCTGAGCTACAGGTTGAACAGTTTGGCTCAGGCTGCTCGCGCAGGGACGCGTTTAAAACTTCAGGAGGTGGGATTGCTTGGTGTGAGTGACAGGAGAGACAGCAAATAAGAACACGTTTAAGGGTGCAAAGGTTCACTTTGTTACTGAAAAAGTTAATGACGCACACAACTCTCCTGTCAGACATTATACATAGTAAAAATTTACATTTCTCTAAAGGGGTTTGTATCCTTACACAATTGGTTAAAATATAATTCTTCTTTTTCTTCTCCAAAAACCCATTACATTCCCACACCTGTTTTCAGCAACAGTCAAATAACATTCATTAGAGCTTGATTGTTGACATATACTTTGTCTAGCAGAACAAAGTATATATGTATGAATATATTTGGCTCAAGATGTGGGAGTGAAACAAGAATTTAGCAAATATTCTTACTTAAATCCTCCACACCGATCCGAATTGAGATTTTTAGGATCTCTTTGTGAATCTTTGGATTCTCAGCAGGCTGCTCTTCGTCTGGGTCGGGGAACTATTGATGCAATGACCCTCCTTGCGTGAAGATGGTGGTGCATGAAGACGGCACTCTGCACCATATGAGAAAACAGGAAAGAAGAAGACGACAGAGAAGAAACCATCTATTTATACTGTTAGTGACATCACAAGGAGCTGTTGGAGAAAAGAGAGGATTTGTTTGGCACTGTTTCTTTCCTGTTCCTATGCGAGGTTGCTATGAAAATGTAGGATGAGTGGCACCGAGTGGCTCTTTTGCATCCCACTCACATTATCAAAAGGTTCAGCATTCTTGGTCATTCTCTTTGCGAAAAATGAATCCGATTCGGCAATACAAAACTTTTTCATTGGCACCACTCGTTCCGTCAGATGCATGAGCTCCCGTTGGCGCCCAAGGTTTTCGATCGAGGCACATTGTTGCATAACACTTTGTATCGAAGATTTGTATTGATGTGTAGAGGCTAGCTATAATAGACCATGTTCTGTACAATTTCAGAAAAAAAAAAAAAAAAAACATGGACACCTGTGACTCATGCCTGTCAGATAAACAGACCTGCCAATCAGTGGTAGGGGGCATTTGTATACGCGTGGTAAATTTTCATTTGATGAAACCTTTTCTCTGTTTCATAAAATGTGATGATTTTTGGTGACTAATCTTAAATTTATACATGTTTTTTAAGAAAAATACTTTTGATTTTTTTAAAAAATGCACAAATTTACTACCCTTTCGGGTTGTTTGTGTCGGTAACAGCCACTAAATTAAACTGCTGTAAAAATCAGATCAATATGTTTTTCCTTTTTTTGCATGAATCTTTTTACCTATCTCACCTCTAGTCAAAACTCAGTTTTTTTAATACAGGATTTTTACGCTTTAGTTGCAGTAAACTACACAGTGTCACTGATTAAAAAAAAAAAAAAACGTTTTTCAAGGGTTAACGGTACTAAATGGTGATCACAAGTTTTACATCCTCCAACAGGAATGACCACCATCAATAAAGAATGAATGATTATTTGGATTCATGGCATTGCAAAAAACGGTCGTTATGATAGAAGTCAACGGGGTACAAACAAAAGAGGGAGAAAAAAAATGAATGTTTGACATGTACAAGACTGTGATAAAATGTAAAAAAAAAAAAACTGAGGTAGATAAAAAGATTTGTGGAAATAAAATAAAAAAAATATATATGATTTGATCAGTTAACAGCCACAAACAATACGAAAGGGTAGTGAAGTTGAACAATGCAAAGGGGTAAAATTGACAGAATTATATCCATCATGGTAGCATTACCTCCTAGCAGGAATTTAGAGTCTTAAATTCACCCAAATCTTGTATTTTGGACTATTGGAGGAAACCAAGCACTGGGAGAACAGATCCTGGACTAGATCCTGGACAGGCCACCAATCACCCTACAGAGCTGAAGACCTTCCACAGTTTCGTAAAAACATTTTCCTCAGTTATATATCAGTGAATAATATCAGTATAATATAATAAATAATGTCAGTGAATAAAACCCATGTTAACAACATTTTAAGAAGATAAAAGATCATAGACTCCGTTCTGTGAATCTAATCTGATCTGATCTGCCAGTAGTCTTCCACTGGACTCAGTAAAGTCTTCTGGACTGAGCAGCTGGTCTCTAGCTGGAGCTCTGAGCTCTTTTGTGGGTGTGTAGGAAGAGACAAGGAGGGGGAGATACAGGAGAGTCTCGTGGAATGTTAACGAGATCACTACATGTCCTGTATTCACTATCCTTTAACCATGTACAAAACAAAGCCGCTTTCTGGCGTGTGAAATACCTTGTTGTTGGACAAATTTGAGCAAACACAGGTGGCTGTTGTCATTTGGCTCGACTTGAAACAAATGTTTGACAAGGGCCAGGGAGAAAAGCGAGAGGGTGAACGTGGTGAAAAGGGCCGTACTGCCCAATTATCCCAGCGACCCCTTCTACAAATCCTCAATGGCAGTTCACTGTCTGTTTATAGCAAGCAAAACCCGACAGAAAATTAGCAGGTGTCTGTAGACAAGAGCAGCCAGCCCAAAAGCAGCGGCTCCCTGCCGACTCTGACACAATTATTGCCAGGCTTTGCACATTTCATGGCTTTAATCAACACATCAGTTGTGAGAAGAGGTCTTTTCTCTAACCCTTCTCCTATTATGAAGTCTGAGATAACCATGACAGGGCAGCTTCATGTTAAGTGCCCTTAATACCTTTGTACTTTAAATTGAGTGCTTCTCACTGCTGTTGAAGCCATTTACAGCTTTTATAATTAGACATCTGGAGTGAGCTTTATTGTGGTTTCAAAGATGGTAAAGTTTTGAGTCTAGTCCTGCATGAGAGATTCCTTCTGCTAATGTCTTTGACACTTTTTTCAAGAGGAATGTGTGCACACACAACATCTCATTAATATAAGGAGATGCTGTTGCTTTCATTTTTCTCAGGATATTAATTATTAGTTGCACGCATGCACACATGGGTCAAACAACAAATTAAACTACGAGTCGAATTCAGCCAATCAACGATTATGTTTTTAACTCTCTTACAAGGAGCAGTAAATGAGAGACACCATATTTATAGATCTAAACTTTTTTGTTAATGATCAAAGTCTTCCTTCAAACACCAAAGATATTTCCAAAATGGCATGACACAGCATAACTTACAGAATATCCATATGTAACAGTGTTTTGCCAACTTGCTGTGTGAGCAGCCCTGATGATCAACTCCTATTGATTACATACTAAACCCACTTTTCCGGGAGCACCATCACAAGAGACGAGGATTAATGCAAGTCCACAAAACTGTTATTTTCCTTGAAAAATGTTTCGATTGGATTGTTCAGAGAGAAGTTTGACGCCTTGATATTTCACTGGAAAACATTGTCCCAACTCTTCTGGTTTTAACTGTTCTGGTGGTGAATTTTGAAGAATGTTCAAGATGGGGAATTCGAAATTTCACAATTTTCAACGTACATTTAAATCATAAATGGCCTGTATGAACTCTAAGTTGTTAGGAGCTCAGGCCAAGTGGCACAAGGGCATGTGGGCACCATCCAATAGTGATTTGTCCAACTTGATGTCTATTAAGTAAAAGCTGTTATTTGAAGCGACCTGTTTAGGGTGTAACCCCCGCCTCTCGCCCAATGTGCACCAGAAAAAAAGGGAATCAATGGTTGGAAAATGAATGAATGAATGTATGTATGTTATTTGAATCCAATAACTAAATCTCAATCATTAAATCCATGGAAGAACAAGCAAGCCACTCTGTGGGAAATCCAATCTAAAACTGGGGTGACAGCCATGCATCATTCTTTTACAATGTTCCTGGTAAGATGAGTCCCAACTGCCGAAGTTCACAGCAGCATTTTGCTGTAATAGTTGCGGTAATAGCAACCAAACATTTTAAGAATTATTTGAACAAGAAATAATAATTGGACATCGAACAAAACCTAAATTGTATTAATTTGCTAAAAAATGGTGATTGCTCTAAATAACCGGCATACAGAGTTGTTAAATACGATAGATAAAATGCGGTTTCTTAAAAACATTTTCCCTTTCTTAAACACATTTTGTCTCAGCATTAGTGTGTGTATTTCTCAGTTTCATTGTGATAAGGGTATGAATATTGAATTACACACATTTAGTTACAATGTTTTGTTACTGAACATGTTTCAGTCTTTTTCATGAGGATTTTATCTGTCTTTTTATTTCTATTTCTACATCTTGTACATATACCTTGATTGATTATTTTAGTATTTTTTTAATTGATAAAGCTATGTAATTATTCAAAATATATCTTCAAGATGAATTTTTACAATTCAGGCTTTATATCTTCATAAAAAACATTTTGCATCACACATTTTGTTGCATGTCTGGAAATTACATTTTGCAACCAAACATGTGCAAGTGTGGTGCAAAAAAATGTGAAAACTACGGTCACATTCAAGACAATTTTGATTATTGTAAAAATTTGAGCACTAAAGATTTTCTTTTAAATTGACACTTTTGGAAAGGTTTTCAGAAAACAACACATAATAATTTGGAAATTTCTTTTTGTTTTGTCATTTTGGTAATAATCTCTGTATATGTGGTAACTTTGCTAAATATGTTTCACTAATTTAAAGTGCGGAACTTATTATTGATAACTTCAGTTGTGGAAAAGTCATGTTTTCATCATCCATTTTAAATATAGCAAAACAGATAATAATTGAAACAATGTGGAAACACTGTGGTTTCATTTATTTGAAGTCCTAATACAGTTTTAAGTAAAGTTTTGCTGATTCATCAGGTAGTTGAAAGGTCCCTATAATTTGACAGAAAATCCCCCACAAACTCCACTTTTGTTTTTTGTTTTTTTTTGGAGGGGTTCATAAAATTATGCTACCTCCCCGCTACTGTGAATTGTAGTTAAACGTTTAACTAGTTCTAGTGATGCTAATGCCCAACGTTGGAAATCACATGTACTACATGTTCTAGCTTGACTGGAGTCCACCCGGGTTAAATTCAGTGGATGGGATTTGGAGAGGCACACACATGTGTATTAAATAAAGTTCCACAGTTGACTGAACTCATCAAAGCACAAACCAAACAAGAAGACAAAGAGATTGTCTATTGAATGGTCTAGGGGTTTGTAGCTTTAGGACAACACCATGAATGTCCTTGAGTGGCCGTGTCAGATTCATCTAACAATGACAATTTGTATGATTAATAATAAGAAGTGCACATAGAAGCTGATTCAGAATGTTCTAGGGTTTTTTTTATTATGTTTGTAAGTGCCCTCAGGAAAAAAAAGTTTTTAGTTGCTTTTTAAAAGTTGTGAGAGACTTTACTTTCTAGACTGAGACTGGAATTCGGAAAATTCTGAAGACTGAAAGTTTTGGTGAGAGATTTTCTGTTTTTCTGAAATGGAACCACTAGACACTGTTTGTTTCCTGAACGCAGGCATCTGGAGACGATGTAAGAGGTATGATTGTGCAGGGCATACCCTTGATACAGGCTGCAATGGGGAGCCAGTGGAGAGAGTTGAAGAGAGGAGTGACGTGGGCTCATCTAGGTTTCATGAAGATCAGTCATGCCATTAAGTTCTGTATCATTTGAAAGGGTCTGACTGCACAGGAAGGGCATTGAAGAGCATTGCTTGATATGACCAATGCTTAGACTAGACTTTGAATTAGTCAAAATCTGCATCATCGAGCTGTTTATCGATGTACTCGTTTGTTGTTAGCTGTTCATCGAAGATCACTCAAAGGTTTCGGACTAAGGTAGAGGGAGAGACTGTTAAGGAATGTATGGTGAATTCATGCTTAACAGTGAGGTCAGCAGGGATAACCAGCATTCCCATCTTTGCCATGTTGAGTTGTAGGTGATTGGCCGAACACTGTTTGCCCAGTGTTGTCTGGATTGAGCCAGAGGCGCTTTGAGAGATGCAGAAGCGATGGATATCAGACATTTTTTCAGCTGAATAAAAGCTCAACAGAGGCTCACGTTTCCAGGGTGCCGCCAACATGAACAAGTAATGAATTAATTAAATAAATTTTTGTTAAATGAGTTGTGACCGTGTTCAATGGTGACCCAGGTGTGAATGTTGGCTGATTGTAGCCACGTAGCGCACTTTCACATAATTTTTTATAAACAATTCAATTCTCAATGAAATAGTTCTTGTTTTATTTTGTGAGTCAAACTATTCAAGCAAAATGACAAAAAGAACTCAATAATAATTGTTAAAAATTGTTAATATTGTCATGACATCAGTGTTCTTACAGGTTGTGCCAAACATACTTAGCAGGTAAATGACCCTGAATCTGTAATTATTTGAGGCATTTCAACACTTTCTATCGGAGTCTGTGCTCAGCCCCGAATGTTTTCAGGCCCAAGAGACGCCCTGTTCACCGCGGTTGCATCAAGTGATGGAGTCTCACCGTGGTTTACCAACTTCTTTTGTTGACGTTACACATTTTTGTGTTACTAGCACCATTCATTTTCCCTCTGGCTCATGCGCGTTGGTTTCTGGATATCACGAGAGAAGGCATTTCTTTGTTAAGAGTAGTTGGGGCCTTTCATGTCCAGTGTTGATATAACAATTTGACTCATGTAACCGTCAATGGTGTGAATAAAACTAGTTATTAGAAGAAACAAACTAGTGTTTTGTTCAGTAACGTCCATGATTCGTTTTTTGATTTAATATACTTTTAGAAATCCCTAAGGCTCATGACCCCTTTAATAGGGATAGTTATTGTACTATTTATTTAAAAATTCACAGACAAGAAAGCTGTTTTCTATAGGGGATGGGTTTTAGATGGAGAATCTTTTAAATGGGTTTCCAAGTGTCTCTGCGGAGAGAAAACCGAGGTTTCTTTTGTCCCATGTATGTTCGCACAGGTGTTTGAGTTCGTTTCTCTTTTGGTGTCTCAGTCCTTCAAGATAAAACATGGTGAGTTTAGGGACTCGTATAACATGACTTTTGAGATATGAGGATTGCTCTGTACATCTTCGTCTATATTTCTCACAAGTGCCTTTTTGACCTGATCGTGGAAGAATGAAGAAAAGAGATGGACTTCAAACAGGAGAATGTGAGGTCAGATGCAGAGCCCTTTTACTTTAAAGTGCCTCATCTGGCTTTCATTTGTTGAATTCCATGTTTTTTACATGTACTGGCAGCAGCTTTCACAAGCTCCTGTATCTGTAGCAAGCACATGATTCCACTTCTGGTGAATGAGCTCAGACACACAAGACCTTGATTAGTTTTACACCTTCGCTGAGGTCTTCTTTTATCAAAACTTCAAAATAATAAAAACGTAAATTCTTATAGTCAACGTTTAAAATTATCCATTCAAAATAAATTAACTAATAAAAATGCAATGAAAAAAAACATAGACTTAGTTATCATTTTTTGAAGAATACTCTTTTGGCCGATATTCAAAACAGAGAGTATCGTTTTGATGACAGAAAGAGACGTGGATAGAGAGAGGTAAAGGACGGATTGGGTTCAGGATTCGAATCTGCATCGCCCTGTGCAACCATGAATACATGTCACGTTCACTATACCTCGTACCGCGAGGCTGGACACCATCTTAAAATAACATAAAGCAGTACAATAATTAAAATCATAACCATCTTACCTTTTAAGAATATGAACTTTTCTCCCTGTCTCCAGTGGAAATAAGGAGAGTCTTTCAGGATGCTGTGAGCTGTACCTATATACAGCTTCTTGTAGGGACCCAATGGTGCATTTGGTGGTTTTCACCACCAGCTGAGGTCATTTCCAGTTTGAGAAAGAGAATTTTCTGTACCAAACTGTAATGAGGTTGTTTAAGACGGTATTTCTGCAGAAAGGTGTCTCTTCCTAAATAATCTCAGCAATTATTGATCTTTGGTCTTTTTTTACTTTTATCTGTGAGCATAAAGGCTGATTTATACATCTATGGCAAGATGACAAACATTATATGGCATAGTGTAATGACCACGTTCCAAAAATGTTAAAGTCATAGAGCATTGACATGGGCCCTGTAGTGATTGGTCGGTTTGGTAGCAGAGCATTTAATTTTTTTTATTAATTTCCTTTTCTTTTAACTTTCTTTTCAGGGTGTTCTCCAATAAGCTTTTGGCGAAAGGCGAGGTACACCTTAGAGAGGTCACTTGCCCATTACAGGAGACAAATCTAGTTGCAGCTCTACCACTCTCAGAACACTGGTGAGGCAAAGTGAAAAGTGACGGAAGGTACATACATATGTGTGTGTGTGTGTGTGTGTGTGTGTGTGTGTGTGTGTGTGTGTGTGTGTGTGTGTGTGTGTGGTATACCGTAACATTAATTCTAACCCACATCATAACACACACATATCTACACACACCGGATTGCTGTACGTGAACACTCCTGACTGGGAGTCTATTCAAGTAGGGGTTCCCATTACCACTGCTTGGTGGACCTAAAGAAGTCTCACTTCCAGTTATGCATTTACCCAGCCCCTGACCCCCTTCCCGTACCCTGACTCCTAACTCCCAAGTCCCACCCCAAACCTAACCCCAACAATATACCTGCTCCAACTGTAACTGCATCAAGCTCCCGACCCCGTTCTTTTACCCTGTCCCCTAACTATAACCCTAAACCCCACTACAATCCCAACCACTTAACTACCCCAACCCTAACCCCAGTCGCAATCCGAACCCTAACCCACCCCTGGCCCCCATACATTACCCTGTCTTTACCCGGATCCCAAGCCCAAACCCTGACCCTAAATCCAACCCCAACCCTACCCCATCCTTCACCCTGTTCCCTTACCTTGTCTGTACCTTGACACCCATTCCAAACCCAGACTGCAAATCGGAGCCGTTTGTGTTTCCGGGCTGGTTCTGCAGAAGTCGTGTTGGTCAAGTGATCTGGCTCTTTGAACGGACTCTTGACTTTTCTCATGCTGGTGTTTGTGAAGTGGTGGTCACGGGCTCTGGCTGCAACTGGGTAGTACTGCATCACAGGGCAACAATACTCAGAGAAAACAGTGAGAACATGTAAACTCCTTTCAGGCCACCAGCTGGTCTCAAACCAGTGACCTTCTTACACACCTGGATTACTCATCTCCCAGATCCTGCAGAAGATTACTCACCTACTGGATCTGTTCTTTGTACCTGCTGAAGCTGGCTTGGCCTTTCTCATTGCATGTGTTTTTTTAAGTTTCGGTGGGGTGAGTGGTTTGAATCCTCACTCATCTTCGAAGTCCTTTAAAAAATAGCTGCTATAATTATTCAGATTAAAGATTGACAGCCCAAACCTAATGATCATACCCCATGTCTTTGACAGACACTTCTAAATAGTTGTGGTGATTAAAAAGAACTGCTGGATGGATTTAAATCATTATAAGGAGGTTGTGAACACACTTATAAGCCCCATTATGGTCAAACACCTGGCATTTTAAAGGTCTCCTTTAAATTTGAGCTGAAGAATAAATGGTAAGTTGGTCAGTTGTTTATTTCTAGATACATTGGATTTGCACAAAGACATTTCTACACATGAAAGGAATTGGAAAGATTCAGATATATGTTCGTATCTACATAATAAGTGCATTGATTCTCAGTATTCATGTACATGCAAAAACATAAGAAATCCCTTGTAATTTAGGGTCAGTTGTTTAAAGATGTCCTTGTTATGCAATTATTTCCAAGCAATGACCAGAAAATGAAACACTTAAGCAGAAAGCAGGGTGTGAAAGAACCATTGAGAGACAGTGTCCATCGAGTGGTGTGTCCAACACCTGCACTGGCTATTCACACGGCTGTTTACACACTGTCATCCAAAATTAATGGTTCTCAAGGGTCGCATCACCTCCTCTATGGGGGCCTCAGACCCTTTGGGCCCTTCTGAGTGCCTAATTGAGCATACCAAACTCCTGATTGAATTAACAGCTTGGTCCCGGAGACCTTAAGCTGAACAGAGGGGGATTCAGACCCGGTGTGCCAGCAGCTCGATGGAGGAGTGGGGGAAGGAGCACAGGGTTGTGAGCGCAAAGTTGTCAAAATGTCAGCAAAGCGTGGCCCTCGCTGTTGGCAAAACTGAGCAAGAAATGTGAACTGGGGGCATTCAGAGGACATTCAGGGGCACATGCTTGCCAGGTGGACACTAGGTCCTAATGCTGGAGGACGGCAGATGGATTATTTGAGATTATGTTACTTTACTCACAACATTAAGAAAGAGACTGGAGTTAATCAAAAATGGAAGCTACATTTTAGTGATTGCACTAGATTTATTTTAGGTAGTGAGTAAAAGGAGGACACTTACGTCGATACACATGGTCACAGTACGGTACACATCCCGATATTATGTCCACGATATGAATTACAATATCTAGCAAAAAATTTAAATGCATAACCTTTACAAACTGATTCAATGTTAAAAACTGTCTTTGTAAAATGAAATTACATATAAAAGTTACGCATAAGAATTCCAGGATAATGAGAATACTATCCAGCCTCTAGGGGGCAGAAAACACACACACACACACACACGCACACACACACAAAATTAAACATTAAAGAGCAAGATCTATTGTGTAAGAGAGCTTTATTGCTTTTCTATCCTCATTAAAAAAGTTAAAAGTTCCCATATTGTTGTTTTTCATTGTTTTTCACACGATTAAGCTCCTGGACGACTTCTCCCAGTAGCGCAACAATATCTAATGTGACATTTTTGTTTTGTGATTGTGCCACAATATATTGTTACACCCTTATTGAATACTTTTAAAGAATCTCTTCTTTTTCATAGCAAAATATCATATTCATAAATGGAAGTTCTTCAAATGCAAACCATCCTTCTTTAACTTTAAATGAAAATAGAAAACATAGTTAGATTTGATAGATTTTTCTTTTGAACTGTGGAATTTCTGAAGAACACTTTCTTCTGTACTTAAATTACATATGTTTTGTTACTTCATTTCTCTTATTAAACCTTGAAACAATACTTTGTTGAAACCCTTTGGACTACCAGTCAAAAATATTTGTATGCATTTCTTATACTTCAACAAAACAACAATTTTTACACATTAAAACAACACTACCATTGGCTGTTTTTCAGAAGTAAAAAAATGTCATATGAAATGTCAATTTATATGCAGACATTTCTACAACACAGTACTATTTGACAAAATGCGGAGAAAAGAGAAAGATTGCTTTGTTTATGTAAGTCTTAGTACCAACTTACATTTTATGACCACCAACAGCTCCTTAGCAACCAAACTGTTTACCCTAGCAACTAAATTTTCTGAACTCTATTTAAACTTGTTAAATGATTGACATGAGGATTGGTTTATATAACTTATAGTGACATAGGCAACATTATAGCATGTCACTGACCTCTCCATAGCAACCATCCTAGCAACTAATTAGCAGAATCATAGCTCAGATTTGGAAAATCATAAAGACATTGTGAAATCAAGGTGGTTGATTTATACAACTCATGGTGACATAATGTACATTGTATTCTGGCACTGAACTCTCCACAACAACCAGACTGTTTACCATAGCAACCAAATGTGTCTGTCCCTTAACTACGGCTATGTATAATCTGCTTCATTCTGCTTCCATTAGTTGACTGCTACTTATTTAATTTCAAAGTAAATAAAACATTTGTTAAGTGGCAGTGTCTCAAAAAGTGAAATATTATTGTCTACATGGTGCAAATATAAATAGCCATCGCTATGCCGATCTCGGTACCATACTCTTCACTCATCAATGAACCCCACTGTTTTCTGGGAAAAGCATTGTGAGCAGCGCACAATGTCGATATTTCCCCGAAACTCCGAACTTCAGATGATGATTCATCCTACACATTCAGTGATGTCAGCCAGTGACCACAACCCTGCTGATGAACTCAATTAAACTTGTGATGTCTTACTTTGGTTCAGAAGTTTAGTGGGTCAGCACAGGATCCGCCTCCAGTTATCTAATACGAGCCTGAAAATTGTTTCTGGGTAATTTTGGAACTAATTCCATGTTTGTTTCGCATTTGAACTCCATTAAACACACTCTTGGTGAAATGGTTTGTTAATAATCGCTGGGTTTTTCAAGCAGTAGCGCTTACATTATTAACATTTTTTAATTACTTACACAGAATCTGTAAAAATCAGAATAATGGTCATACACGCTTGTTCCCTTTTGGGGTCATGGGGGTCTCCCGTGTTCTCCAGCTTACTTCAGGCAAGAGGCGGGGGTACACCTGGCCGCCAGTTCATCACAGGGTAACACACACATTAAGATGGGAGTTTATTTTATTCAATTAACCTAGCACATGTCATTGGGGATTATGGAGGAAAGCAGAACAAGAACAAACAAACTCCTTTCAGAAAAGTCACCAGCAAGCCTTGAACCAGCAATCTTCCACTGTGCCAGCATTCCGCCTAATTAAAAACATTTTCTGTATAAAAATATAAATAAATCTGGCTTTGTAAGAACAATATTTGATTGACACAGCAAAGGTTCCCAGCATTGTTATTCTTATTTGAAACATCATTCATTTATGTGTAATTAAGGTTTTAAGAGTGTCTACGTCATCTTTTGTTTACAGATGTTTGACATCTGTTTGTGTAGGTAAAAGTAAAGACTGTTGGGCTTTCATTTTCAAGCAATGTGCAAGTAGCGCCCTCTAGTGTCCCGAAATGCATATCACATAACAAAACCGCTATCAGAAGATTAATTTCTGGGGAGGGAATCTCGAGTTTGAAGTGAAAGGGGATAAAGGGAAATGGGAAGCACCATCAGCTATTTTGGAATTCCACGAGGTTTATATCAGGCCTACGGTGAGACTGAGGTTGAAACATTTTTTTTCTGACCGGTAGATACCCCTGACTTTAGTATCCAAAGTCAGAGGTGGGTAGAGTACCCAAAATCTATACTCAAGTAAAAGTACTCATGGAAATATTTACTCAAGTAATAGTTACTTGAGTAAGAGTAAAAGTATTCGATTTAAAAACAACTCAAGTAACTAGTTACTTCTGAAAGTTTCCACACACTTCTGCTTGAAAGTCTCTTTGTTTCGTTTATATAAAACATAGGCTGAATGAAGTAAAGTAGCAACAAAATTCCAAACACACCCAGACATTTTTCTTACAGTTAATTGCCCCGATAGCTCACACACACAACATCCTCTGCTTAACTCATCTAAATGTGCGCAAATCCTAAGAGATGAGTAAAAGACCCTCGCGAAGCAGCCTCTCCAACGTCTCGCGAGACTTCAGATCAAGTCACGTAAACAAACTATTATTTTATCTATCTAACATTTATTACAATTTTGTCCGTAGCATGGGAATGGCATCAAATGTAGCTCAAATTTTACTCAAGTGAATGTAACACATAATAATAATATTTTTTTTATATTTTTTTTTTGGCATGTTTTATGCCGGAAACCCTCTCTATTTATCCGGGCTTGGGACCGGCATAGAAGAAGTCACTGGCTTGCAACCCCTGTGGATAGGTGGTAATAATAATAATAATAATAATAATAATAATAATAATAATAATAATAATAATAATAATAATAATAATAATAATAACCATAATTAATAATAATAATAATAATAATAATAATAATAATAATAATAATAATAATAATAATAATAATAGCATGAACATCCTATACGAATAAAAGATAAAAATGGGTTTAACATATGCATAACTAGTAGCAGCACAGAGCTGTTGTTCCCGGGTCATATGTTACTGACAGACGGACAAAGGCTGTGATTTTGACGGTGCTGAGTTCAGTCACACGGAGGCGGAGCGCCGATGCTTCACGGCCGAAGATGCTACAGCGTCAAACGGCAGGTGGAGACGGGCTAACTGCTGAAGAAAACCAACGCAAGCAGCGGAGAACCGACACCGAACATTTGTTTAGATGAAGAAAAGAGCGAGTACCAGAGCTCTCTGAATGAGTAGCCCGACTGCGGTAAGACTTGCCTTCTGTTGTCGTGATGCTTTTGGTGTCGTTCTCGGGGGGCAAGAGAACATAGCGCATATGTGTAAGCGGATACTGCGATGGATGTATTGCGCTTGTTTTTAAACCCTCCAGGTCCACGTCTTTTCTATTCATATGATATATCTTTATCTTCTTACCTCTAGAGCGTTTTAAGATGAGCATGTGTGGTGAATGTCTCTAAATGTCTACCTTTCTACTGCAAATAAACGCCTTTGATTTTGGGGCCTGTGCGTGTTTACCAATGTTCTAAAACCTCAAGATAATTATAATGTCCACTAAACATATAATCACTGGCTAAAGGAGTTTACATACTGCTTGTTATTGTATTACATATTTGACATTGAGGTGGGTTCTTATGTGTGGAATGGATGGAAGGATATTATTATATAAAGGGGAGATGTTTTACAATATTAAATTATACTCGAGTATTAACACAAACAAATGAAGTACATATCATGAATTATATTATAATGAGAACATTTTCTTTCACCAAATCAACCAAACATCTATTTAAAAAGAGAAAATATGCATTTTTATCTAAATAACATGTGATTAGAAGAAAAGAGTTCTTTTAAACTGATGGGAATATGGTTGCTATGGCAAACAGTCTGGTTGCTATGGAGGTGACATCATATAATGTCCCCATGTCACTTTAAGTGAAATAAATCAACCCCCCCCCCATGTTACTATGATTTTCCCAAGCTGAGATAGAAAAATTTAAAATTGGTTGCTAGGGTAAACAGTTTTGTTGTTATAAAAAATGTAAGTTAAACAATAAAATAGAAGTTATTACTATGCTTAACGTAATCAAACCCCAATTTCTCTAGAATATTTCACCCTCAATATACAAGCCAACATAATAACTATAACGTGTAGTTTAAACTAAGTGACATCTTGTAATAATTAGAAACTATTTCACTTTAATTTTAAAATTGAATGGAAAAATTAAATTTGGTGTGCATTTATCATATTACAAAAAAAATGATTTTTTTTTCCAAAAATGAAATTACAACAAAAAATGAAGTGGCTTCATTTTGAACACATAACTAAAATAAATGTTTATAATCTATTTAATATAGTTATTATGAAAAAAAGCTTACATTTCAAATACAGGCATGTTTAACAATAAATACAAATTTGGAAAAAAAAAACTAGGTCACCAGTGACGAATGGATGGATAGCATGAAGATTTGACATATTGAGGTAGATGAATGCTTCATGCATGATTGCAGATGAATCATAGATGCCAAAAATAGCAATTTGATGAGTTCTTTAATATCGCCCAGCATGCATGTGTAACCTTATGTAATTACCCTGGGGTGAGCAACATTACCCATGCAACAAAAAGCTTGAAAAATCCTTTGGTGCGAAAGCTTTCTAATGTCTTTTAACCTCAGATAACTCTTAAAACCTAATCCGTGTCCTGTGATTCGAGCTTTTGGATTATAAATCCCGCCATTGACACAACGCAGTATTTATTTGTTATGCTTTCTGTTTTTGTGTCACAGTGAACCATGGTGGAGCCATTGGAGCCTGATGACCAGAATAAATTCAGAGTGGCACAGATTGCAAGCCCAGCTGCAGCCATTGAATCACCAGGTCTGCCTGGGCCAGATGATGTTGTACAGAAAGAGGCTTGTCTGGAATCTAGTCTCCAGACAAATCATGGTACTAAACCAGTACCAAGCTCTCAAGAACCATGCCAGCAGCCAACCAATCAACCAGAAGAGGTTAAACTCCATTTGGACCTTTACAATTTTGATTCATCTATTGCAGAGGGTAGCCGGTATGTATTGACAAGCCCTCGCTCTCTTGAGGCATGTGCACGATGTGGAGTGAAACCTGTGGAACTTCTGCCACGACCATTGTCGGATTTTGCTCGGGAGGCTCCTGGCCGTAGTATGCGTGTTGCCACAGGGATGTTTGAGATATACGAACGAGACAGACATGCTAAACTCAGACACTGCAGAGAGGAGAGAGAGAGAATAATTAGAGAAGAGAAGAGGCGTCTTCTGCAAGCAGCTCTCAATAACGGTGGGCCATCAGCTTCAGAGAAGTCACAAAATTCTGCAGATGCCGGATTGTCTCAGCAAACCAATCATACCCTACCCTGTTCAGCCTCCAAAATCGCCCCTTCTTGCAATAAAGCATCCAAAAAACAGCCTATATCATCCACTCCTAAAAACATGACTGCAGGGTCTGGACAAGATACTTCAGCGCCTGCATGTAGTTCTCATCTTGGCTCAAAACCTAGTCCTGTGAACTTTACTCCTAGCCCAAAAGTAAATTCAGCTGTGAAGTCTAATTCCCTTGAGGTAGAATCAGGGAGAAAGCAAGGGTCTAAATCTACAGTTCAGCGATCAACCCAGTCAAGACCTGGGTTTCATGTCTCAAAGAAAACCTCCAGTAGTCCTGGAAAGCCACCAAATACATTCCCTAGGTCAACACCAAAACCTTCATCATTTCCAAGAACACCAACTTCACTTGCACCAATCGTGTCAAAATCTGCAGCCCAAAGTCCAGCCAATGGAATCCCAAATTTGTTTGCGCACCATAACGGGCACATTGCTTCAAAAACAAAAGTAAGGTGCAGAAGCCACTCTCTGGAGTCTTTGCAAAGGAGGCGTGAGACCTTTGGATCCTCCACTGCTTCAACGACGAACACAACAACCACATGTACCTCCTCTGAGTCAGCATCCTCAACTTACAGCTGGGATGGGGCGAAAGATCACTGGGGTAAGACATCAAGTCCTCGTGCCCGCACTTTAGCCACTTTTAACTCACTGATGGGTCGCAGTTTGAGCTTGGGAGACCTAAGCCATTCTCCACAGACTACTCAAAAGGTGGAACGAATCGTGAAGGAGGTGAAACGGCGAGGACTTAAAGCTGTTCCCGAGCGTGATAGGAAAATTGCCGCATTAATGCTTGCCAGGTATCAAGAAGAAGACATAATGAGCCAGACACGATATGTTGCACACTTGCAATGGGACAGTGAGCGGCGAATAGAGGAACTACGACGGGAACGGGAGGAGAGGGAGAAACAAAGAGCAGTCCAACAGTGCCAACGTGCCTGGCAGTCACAAGTTTCCACCAGACAGCGCTGGCTTAACCAGCAGGAGCAAGAGGCTGCAGAAGCAAAACTTCGACAAGTAGTGGAAAACGAGGAACGCTGGAAGGATATGGCGGAGCAACAAGAGCGTACCAGGTTGCTGAAGCTGCAGCAAGCTGCCCGTGAGGAGAAACATAAGAAGTCTTTACAAGAACAGAACCTCAAAGCCTTGGAGGAGGAAAGAGCTGCAATTCTCGAGCAAGAGAAACTGCTCCTCAAGGAGAAGCTTACTATCGCTGAGCTGAAGCGACAGGAACGTGAGCATCAAACACAAGAAGAGCGTCGTGGACTCAACCGTGCAGAAAAAAGGCGTCATGCAGCTCTTATCCAAGAAATTGCACGCAGGGAATCAGACGAGCGTGAAGAAGCAAGAAGAAGTGCCAACGAAAAACTAAGTAGGTCTTTGGAAAACTATGAGCAGATACAAGAAAAACGTTCTCAAGAGATTAAGGAGAAAGCAAAGAGGGAAGAAATGCAGATACAGAAAGCAAAACGCGTTGCTGAACAACGCGAACAACAGCAGAAGGAGCAGATGGAGGCTAAAGTTAAGGAAGCTGAAAAGCGAGCACAACAAGCCTCTCAAGTGGCCGAAGAAAGGGCTCGAGAGAAGGCTAAACGTGCGGTCCAAAGCAGACAGGAGAAAGAAAGACTTCAGCGGCTAAACCGCCAACGTGTAGAAGAGGAAGAGAAACAGCGGCGCCTAGAGTTGCTGCAGTCCATCGAGCGCAAACTGGAAAAAAGTGAACAGATATTCCGGGAAAAACGTGCTGTGCTGGAAAGTGCTCGTTCAGTGGCACGTGCATCCTTCCATGTGCGGGATCGCGTTCGTGAAGAGACAAATATGCGCACCTTCGACAAGATGGCGCTGGAAGCTCAGCTTAAAGCAAATTTAGTTGAAAAATGAGCATTTCGGCTATTTGCTATTTCCATGCTTGAGAATACCTGCTAGCCTCATCGCCCGCCTAAAGACAGCAAAGATGTCCTCCATGTGAATCTGAAGATTTATTCACTCCTGATGCTGGAACATTTTCATCATTCCATTGAAATTAATATTTTTGTGTATTTATATCTTTTAAATGTTAATCTACGAATGACATGAAAACCTTTTATTGGGGCATGATTGTTTGTTTGTTTCTTTGTACATGAATTGCTAAGTTGCTCCAAGAACTATGGAAAGAGTTCATTGTTTACAAGGAAGCTACGGCAACACTGAGGACTTCTGTTTAACAGTGGATTTTTTTTCTTGCAACAAGGAAAAGAATGGGAACGGAAGCTTCTCTCAGTGTAAAACTTTTGAGACTCTTGTTTTTGCAATCTCATCTGGAGAAGGTGGAGCCATGACTTGTGTAACCCAATCTGTTGTAAAAGTCTGACCCAGCACTGCACGACAAAGAATGATCTCAGCGCAGTCGATGTGCTGATGAAGCACAAGAGTCTGTGGTCAGCAGCAAACCGATCATGACTCAAGTCCATATTGGAATCCTCAGCTTTCCTTCAGGTGTGCTCATTTCTTTTCTTTCAAGTCCTTTCAATATTTTTGTACTCATGATTATAATTTTGTTTGTTTTGAAGTATTTATCAGAAAGTTTTGGTTGTACTGTGTACACTCTTGTACACTGTGCATGCAGTAATATCATTTAGGGCCCTTAACCCTTAGAATTCTGGAGCATTTTTAAGTACTTTACAATAAGTTCTACTAAATTACTTTCCAAAAAAAAAATTCAGTTCAACGCCAGCATTAAGTACAAAAAAAATCTCAAAATTGAGAACAGTTATTTTTGTAAGAAAAATAAAAAGTGTTAAAGACAGAAAAAATACATAAATCGCCCCAAAAAGCAAACACAAGGTCTCAACAATGTGAAAATTGTATTAAAAAACAGGTGAACCTTGCGTAAACCTTATACACTCTTCCAATTACTTTTTGTTACATTGTGCTTGTTTGTGCCAGAACTTTAAAAAACACAAGCCATATCACAGGTCTTGTACTTCCAAGGGTTATCCCTTCTTTTCATCACTAGATGGCACTGATGGCATCAATGTGAGGTCTGTAAAATGACACTTAAAGACAATTGCGCATTCTCACATTTTTATTTGAATTACCTTTACAAATTATTTGTCATAACTCTTGAAACCCATACATTATTATTATTAAAATCAAAATGAAGCAATGTCTGTGTCGCATCATACCTACTTAATTCAAAACAGCCGTGTGATTGGCACACACGGAGACTACTAAGGGTTATAATAAAATTTATCGATATTGTTCAAAATTGAATGAAGGCTAATTCATAAGAATCAATATGTTTGTTGTCATTTTTGTATCTCAAAATTTAGACTTTTTATCTAAAAAAATGTTACATTGTAAGTGATTACGCCATAATTTTTTTACCTGCTGTAATGGGCTTCCATACATAGGCACTGTAATACAAAGGTTTGAGTTTGAAAGTTCAATGTTTAATAATGTTTTAATTGTAACCTCATAGTATCTGACATTTTTAACACCTATATCGTTTGTTTAATTTGGAGGTTAACCAGAGCCCCTAAAATATTGGTTCTAATTATTGGATCAATGTTCGCTAAATGGATAAATGTGGAAAACAAGTTACTTACTTATGATATTCTACACATTTCCTTTTATATGCTACGTGTAAACCCCTTTTTTAATTTGTTCTCACAAAATAAGAAAATTATTGTGAATGTTAATTGTGATTTTTCGTTTTCAAGCTTATTAAAATTTAGGAATTTTGAACTGCACTGAAACAAACTGTAACAAAAGAACAAATTTAGCCCAAAGTGCCTCATCATCCATCTACACAGAGGACGGGTTCAGTGAAAATGCCTTGCAGTCAGCTGTTTTGTACACTCCTCCCAGTCAGTTTCTGTGGAAGCTTAAGCGTCTGTGACGTTTGTTTCCACAGCCATCTGCCACAGGGTTTACTCTACTGTACAGCAGTCACTCCATATCCTTAACAAAAACTGCTTTCAGCTTAGTAACTCATGTTGTGACTCTGGATTTATCAAAACTTAGTTTGAAATGAATTTATATTATAAAATTCTCAATTATTATTGTTAAAAGTGCTTCCCACAACAAAAAAAAACAATGGAGCATATATACCAAACATTGGAAGGTTTATATATTATTTGTCAGATCATTCTATCAATATTCTGCTTATTAGCCGCATTTGTCTAATTAATGTCTAAAAATGAAGATATTTCATGAAACATTTATTTAATTGAATACTGTAATCAGAAAACTTAATGTGCTAAGAACTTACAGTTGATCTGGGAGCAAGTCCTGATGCCTTTCTCCATTTGCATGCTATACCAGTGTGTGTGTAGTTTTCCTGCAGTTCATCCATATCAGGTAGATTGTTACTCGAAATTGTTTGAAGGAGCAGTGTTAAACATCTGATAGTGTTATGCAAAAGTTTGGGCACTCAGGTAAATATTCACGATTTTCCTTTAAAAGCAACGGGTTGTCTGGATAAGAAATCTCAGTTAAATATATCATATAGAGGAGAGAAACACTGTGATATTTGAGAAGTGAAACAAATGATTTAAACAAAATATTAATTTCAATACCTTTAGCACTAATCTTTTTAATTAAAATTGTTTTCGGAACCTCATTGACCTTTGACCTCCATATACAAGTGAATCCAATCATGAGAAAGTATTTAAAGGACGCTAATTTTAAGTGTTTCTCATTTCACAGTGTCCTCTGGAATGGGAGCCTTGAAACAACTCTCAGATGAGCTGAAACCAATAATGGTTTAGGGGAAGGATACAGAAAGAGATTTAAGCTCTCAGTTTCAACAATTCGGAACATTGTGTGGAATTGGAAGACCAGACGCACAGTTCTAGTAAAACAGTAAAAAAAGAAAAACGGTGAAATGTTGTGGTCAAAAATTCCTTCTGCTAGAATTTATACTCTAAGTGGAAGCTATAGAAAGCGTTCAAAGGCTGTTGCATCTGCACAGATTAAATTTATGCACATGCCTGATTTTTTTTTTAAGAATTGTTGCACACGTTCCATGAATTCTAAACTTTATATCAGTTCTGCAATATCACTGTGTTCGTCTCCTATATGATTTATTAAACAACTGATTTTTAAAGTAAAATCATAAAAATTTTCAGGGGTGTCCAAACTTTTGTATTTTTTTTTTTAAAGAGATCCCTTATATTATGTGATGATTGCCTTTGCTTACATTACAAATGAAATTAGGTCAAATGGCCTGTGGTTAAACAGCAAGTTAATTTTTGACAACCGCTCACTCTTATCGCCTGTCTGGAAACCTTTTCCTCCTCTGAGTTCTAAAATTGTTTAAAAGGTGGATGGGTTTTTTTTTTATATATAATCTAAGGTAAAGCCACTTAATGTTCTGCCAGTTTCATGTGCCCTGATTTTGCTGCATTTGTTTTGCCTTGTAAATGCATTGAAAAGGTTCCCTGCAGTAATTGCCTGATGTCCTATTTTGTCTTCTGACACAGGTTCTCTACAGGAGATGGTGATTTCTTCCGTCTGGTAATAATGCTGAAGAGACTGAAAAATCAACCCCAGCCCTTCAGTGACTCAGCAAGGCATCAGGAGTGATGTCATCTGGGGTTTAAACAACACGCCATTTTTCCTGCAGATTATCCAGATGACATATCACATATTACTACCACAGAAAGATGTTTCAATTAATTACTATATATCATGGGTTAGAAGCTAATAGTTCTGCTGGATGATGATGGCTAAGAGATCCACGTGAAATGAATATTGGAGCAAATAAGTTTCATTCAAATGAAAAAGAAAAGGGGTTTTTAGAAATCACAAATACAGCTAATTATGGGTTAATAAAACACACTTTCAGATGCTTTCTAAACTTTTCTCTACATTATCATTGACCTTATGATTGTAGCATTCATATATCAAGTGATGTATTTTGTACTGTTACATTCACAATGATTGGACATGTTTTGGTATATGCCGAGTCATGCAATTAAGGAAAGCCCATGCAATTAGAAAAAAAACTTATCGTTCTGACTTCTTATGCACTGCAATAATTACAACAGTTATGAATATTTTATGTTTTAATGTGTGTTTTTGCTGTAAGAATATTTCTTTTTTTATAAGTGTTGAGACAATTGCAGCACATGTGTTGAAAGGATGAGTCTGTGTTTTTTTCATTGCATGTACTTCTTATGTTATTTGGTTTCTCATCCACTGTACCTCAGTGAGCGTCCTACAATGTTGCTTTAATGAAAGGTTGATCGCTCAGTATCGAAGTTGCTCATAATAAACCACTGTAATCTCCCTCACAACCATCAGATAGTAACTGTGCATACATATCAGGAATATGCAAATTAGTAACCAGTAGGTGAATAACTGCAGTAAAATCCTAAGAGTTAAATTAACTCAGAGTGTATTTGGTCCCACTCTATATGGAGGTAAACCAACACTGAAGGAGAGTTATTTAAATAAGTCTATTTGAACTAAACAGTCTATTTTTGTCTGTTTTTACTCTTTCTGGAGTGGACTTGGTCCCTCTCTGAATAGTTAATATTTAGTTTGCATTTTCCATGCAGATTTGGAAAACATGAAGAAAATAGATTATTAAATTAAATGGTTTACCTTCAAAGGGTGTGCAACCAAACATAAATATAATTTTTGTATGATTTTGTACGATTCATCATCTTGTTTGTTTCAAAAAAGCACATTTCAAAACATGTATTTCCACTCATGTAACAGCAGAAATGGTCTATATTCTGGGAAATATAAGGTTTGCCATCACAGTATGATATAAACACAGTAAGCAGCACATGCATTCTAGCTTTTCCCCCGGGCTTCTGCAAAAGTAATGTCGTAAAAATCAACATCCAGAGTTATCCTCTCTGAAAACATTACTGTTTTATAAATGCAAAATATAAATAAATACAAGCAAACAAATTCAGAGTGTGTAACGTGTCTGGACATGACGTTCGTGTCAACACAAATCAGGAATATAGCAATCAGGGTCTATAGGACGCTAAGAAAATTGGCTTAAACTTGTTCTTGAAGTTATAATTAAAAAAACGACACATTCTCCAAAATAGATTTTTAATCTTAAGTTATAAAAACATATCTGATGCTGTAAACTAGTCAGATGCAGTCACAGATTAGATATCTATATGATGTTTTGCAGATCTCTGTATCTCTTTATCTGTTTTGTTTTAGAACTCTTCTGAAATTAATGTTTTATTCCCTTGTTCAACCGTTATAGACCTATTTCGTTTCTTTCATCAAATTAATATAAATACAATGTTTCAAATGCGCAGTCTGTCATTTTCCCTCATGTAAACTATCATTAGAGTACGTTTTTTGAGTTTACCTCACTACTTCTTTTTCCATGTACTAGTTCTTCAAGTGTTTGTACTTCTCTTACTGCTTACATTTTTAAATCTGGCTCATTACTTTTCCATAATGTGTCTCATCATATCATGTTTGTTTCAGTTGAGAAAACATGTGCACCATTAACAGGGCTCTCGCAGCATGGCGCAAAACCTCAACTGCCACAGTGCGCATATAGTTTAACTAAGCCAAAAAAAACAATTTAACATCTCATATGCCTGATGGAGATTGAGATGAACAGATAACATCGCTAGAGCGGGTTTGTTAAAGTGCGATACAAGCAAACGTGGCCATTTTTAGAACATTTTGCTAAATAACTGACTTCCTGCCGATTTTGGAAACACAATTTTTTCGCACACACACTCAGGCCTGTGTCTGGCCAAACTGTCATTGTGCCAGATGCTAATGGTTTTTGTTTAATGTCAGGTGAGCACAACAACTGGGTATTCAGGAGGTCAGAGAGGGACTTACCTTTTAGGCGTGAACCTTCGTCATGAAACTGACTCTTTCACAGTCAGCTGTACCTGCAGGGATGGTGAGGAGAGCATCAAATAGATCAAGGATCTCAGGACACCAATGGTGCAGCATTCTATTCACGGCAGACCAGATTTTCTCAATGGTTCCTGCAGAAGGATCAGACAACATTATACTCTTACAAACAATCATTTTAAAATATAACTTTATTTAGTTATTTAAAGAGGTCATCACTTTTAACAAATGAAATTTACTCTGAATCCTACAGTGACTGAGGAACCTCTGGGCCACCTTAGATTCCTGATAGACAAAACTATAATTAATAATAGCCTCAAACTATTAGATATTTAGCTTTTAAGCACTTGTTTAAAAATGTTACTGTTAAAGTATATCCGTGGGATTTTTATCATTTTCAAAGTACCTTGGCGAAATCTTGCTGTGTAAAGTTCAGCCTTGAGAATAGCCCACTGATCAGGGATCAAGTCTACATCCACACCAGCAGAGAGCAGACGAGGTCGTAAGTGACCAATCAGCTGTTTTAATCTCCTCATTAACAAAAGGAAACAAAAGGACAAAGTTCAGAAGTTGTCTTAAATCATAAAATGCTTTGAAACGATTAGTCCATTACTAACCGAAACTCGTGCCAGCACTGGAAACTGGTCTGTCGCATATCATGCAGGACACCACTGTTCACACCACTAAATCTTTGGCACAGAGAATCGATCAGCTCGTTCTTTGCCTTGTCATACTGAACGCTTCAGGAGGACTCTCTTATATGTGTCTGATCTCAGCTTAGGTCCATGTCTACAGTTGTGCACATAAAGGGACGGGTGTCTCTTCATCCATGTATCCATTTGAAAACGTATCAACACAACACATGGTAGTATACAAACCTTGACTTGAACAGCCTGAGTGGAAGACAGGCAGCTCTGAGCGTCAGCCAGGCTAAACACAGGCCGCTGCAGTGACTTGGAGAGGTTGCTCAATTGATAGATGGACACCATCCTTGGCTATGTTGAGGAACTGGTCTCTGCCCCCAGAACAGCATTGGTGTTTATCACAGACAACATTTAAAATTTAAACACTACTAGACTTATTAGTATATAAATGAACATACCTTCTCCTTTAAGTAGTGGACAATGCCAGCATATCCCCTGAGAAAATGGTCAAGTGCATTGAAGAGATGTGGTAGCCACTTTTTTTGGTTGGCATCAAAACCATCATGTGGAGCTCCCTGAAGTGTTACTTTAGGCTGGCCCTGTTTACGCCACTCTTATGACAGAAGGTGTGGTTCACTCAACAGGTCCTCAACTTTCCTGACCATCACATTCTTCCCGATTCCGTCCGAAAAGGTTCAAGTTTATGGGCCATGCAGTGGATGCCAAGCATATTTGATGTGTTCCATGCAGTTTTGTAGCTACACCATTGTTTACTCCTGTCACTGAGTAAACAATGGTGTAGCAACCTGATGGCAACCAGGTTGTTCTTCCAATCGGTGCGGACATCACTGTCCTTTGAAACAAAAGTTAAACTTGGCGCATTCCCTCACTAGAACTCCGGACAAACCATTTCTTCTTCCATCACTGCACTGTACAGGCTTCCATCTGACACGTCTTGGATGAACTTGCCGTCTGATAAACTTGCCTTCATCTTTCTCATCCTCTGTTATGTAGTGTATGGACTCTTTTGCTTGGTGGTCATTTGTAAATGTCTCTCTCATCTTCAAATCTTTCTTCCTGTCTAATCTAAATTAACTATCATGTGAATAACGCCACTATTACTGCCTACAGAGAATATTTGCTTTTCATTGAGTTTTAAACAATATTATTTAACATTTCATCTGTCATAGCTTTTAAGTCGCTCTATCATTTTAAATGCAATGATTCTGAACATGTAAATAAAATGGTCGATTCACTTACTTACACATCCATCCGTTTCTCCCCGTATTACCGTCATAGCATTTTTTATTTGAAGGCTGGTGACTGAGCTTTCTTGTGGTCCTTTACTGCCTCGATTTTAAAATTACTTGTCCCCACCACGAAACTGTTAGGTTTTTTTTTTTTCAAGTACTCACTGTAAATCTGACAGAACATGATTGCATTTTTCTATCAAACACTAGCCAATGACGACCTGTCTGCCATTTACAAAT
Organism: Danionella cerebrum; assembly: GCA_007224835.1. NCBI lineage: Eukaryota > Metazoa > Chordata > Actinopteri > Cypriniformes > Danionidae > Danionella > Danionella cerebrum. The sequence continues at coordinate 167,265 of SRMA01027219.1, read as the reverse complement.
AAACTTTTTGTGTCACATGCTCGGTCAACATTTTTATCTTCTGCCTCTTTCCTCTACTCACTACTTCCTGATGTCTGTCCTCTTAACCACTGCAGGATTTAGATTTATTTTACTGTCCAGCTCAGTCTTCTTTTCTCGTCCGATATTTCCTGTTTCCTGTTTTGTCTATATTTTCACCCTCTTCTTGTCAAACGTCACTCGTAGCATTGTACTCATGTGAAATGTAGGACGGAGGGGACAAACAACCTAGTCTAGGTACCCTACGTCCCAAATTTCATTCTCCTACGACAAACTTAGCGCACCGTAAGCCAAAATGCTTTAGTGTGCAAAATGCTGCCCCTGAATACTGATCACTAGGTTGAACCGAGTAAGTGAGCTGAGCACTATGTTTGAATTCATATGCCATATTATTATTAAAGACTGTGTGAGCAAAAACACATGCACCTTTGTTAAGTGATAAACATGCACATGTAAGACTGTATATGCTGTAAGTCACGATAGCGTAATAAACAGCATGATAGTTCTCACTTCAATTGTTTCAAATGCAATACACCCTGGCCAGCATTTTTAAAAATGCGCGGTTACATGAACTGTGCTAAGGTTACGTGTGGACAGACAGCATAACAGGCGCTAAAGATGTGGAGAGGGGCTAAAGATGAGTGTACAGTGAATGTGCACGCACTGATAGTCACACTCAAATGATTAACCCTCAGATTATTATTCCTTGCTTACAGTATTCTTGAATTTAGAAAAAAAATATGTTTGTTTATTGAAACACCCTCTCAGAAGTTCAGTGACCAAACAAGAAAACAACTGATTTAAAAATCTGATGAGTCTTTCTCAGAATTCTCATGCTGTCAGATTTCAGAGGGGTTTCTTTGAGATGTACCTAGGAGCTTAGGAGCCAACCAGAAGGGGATTTCCTTTATGTATCTTTACCAGATAACAACAAATGAGAACGATTTTCCACATAGGCGATATGTAGTCAGTAAAAAAGCAAAATCCAGCCACGTGTTTCCCTTTATTTTGAGCACCATGAAAAATCTGTGAACTAGAATAAACATGGGCTTACTATAATGCCATGGTTGTGGGTTTGATTACGAGATAAAACAACTCAACTCAGATGTACTTGAATTCAGTGATAGTTTCAGATTTATACAAATGTGTAAAAGCTAAAATAAATAAATGAATAAGATTTATTATTATTTAAAGGAAATTTTGTTTTACATTGTTCCACATTTACAAACAAAGGAGGCATAGTTTTCTGGAATCTGGAATCACCACTGGAGCACATAAATGAACCTTTCCTCAACGGTTGCACAGAGCGCGGTTCGTTTGGTCAATCCTGGGGCTGGTTGCTCTTCTGCCGATTGATAATCTTGATCGCCCGCTGTCTCATGCAGCTGTCTGAACTCAAGCGCCTTGCGGTTTCCCTCAACTCTTCCAGATCACTGGAGCAGGGCCCATGAGAGGAGGCGAAGGACTGAGAGTGCTTCACTGTGCACCAAAAAACAAGGTTGTATTATTTAGATTAAAAATCATTAATAGAATCATTAATCCTTCTTTTGAAATACTCGGCTCAAATTAAGGACTAATATTATAGCGCTTTAAAATGATGATTAAATGACTACACCCCAATACATTTGCTAGAAAATCTTCCGCTTCCTTTCAGAATCAACATTTTCTATGAGATACTAAACTGCAAAATACTCCCACAAATGTGAGGCATTGATTGGAAACAAGATTTGTTCATTTACAAATTAACACGCTGCAAAAATCTTTTTGAAAAACGTTTTTGCTTTAAGATTTTGTGATTAAGTTGAAATATTAACCTTCCAAACCCTAAACTTCATACTTTTTAAAGAGGGTGCACTCATTTATGGTGAGCACTGTACATTATGTGAAAACTCTTAGAAGTGTACTTTTTTTTTTTTTTTACTTCAGACTTTGTTTAGAGTCCATGTAGCCCAATACTTTTATTCCAAAGAGAATTAGGATGGTCCTTTGACTCATGTGAACGTGGAGAAGTCGAACTGGGCCTTGTGCAGCCAGTTACTCTTGTACAAATGGTAAATCCTCTTTTTTTAACAAGTCATTTAATAGCCAGAACCTGACCCCATTCTCCTCACTATATCTTTTATTTAGATTAAGAATTATTGTCAGTTTTTTCATCAGTTAGAAAATGTAAAAACATGTTAACAAACTGGGTTTGGCAACTCCAGTTAACTGGGTATGGTACGTTTGAGCGAATGTTGTTGACTGAACAAAAGGGTCAGCAAAGATTTATTAATATTGTCCATTTTTTTTAAATAAATCTTATAAAAAAATGTGTGTTTTTTTTTTCCTGTAAAGCAGTGGTGAGCCATGTTTTCTTTGATTGGGATTTCAGTAGGGACGTAGTGCTAAGACCTTTCAGTAACAGTAACTAACCAATAAATGGACGGGGAGATGCAGACTGGTTAAAAAACAGAGCCATTGCAATGGAAGTTATTGCATCAAACCTGTCATTGAAAACTTCAGAAGATAACATTCTCATGGCATTATGTTGCAGCTTATATATGATTGGGCAAAAGCAACTTCTAGAAGCGAAAATTTAGAAATGTAGAGAAATATAACAAATAAATACGCTTTCTCCAAAAATGCTAGAATTGAGATTGCAAATGGTGGTCAGTGCTTCTGAAAATGTAGAATTACCTTTTCCAATCTGTGTTTAAATCCCCATTTTTAGATGAACTACAACCTAAAAGTGTGTGAGACTTACGCCAGTGCTGTCTGGAGGCTCGTCTCTGGATCCGGCAGCTCTTGATGCGACGCGCAGCAGCTTTATGCAGGTACACCGCATTCTTCATTATAGACGGCAACTTGGCCTCAATCTCAGCAGCACAGATACATTCTTCAAAGAACTCTGGGAAAAGAGCACCAAACATCAAGTTTATGCATAACTTATAGAATAAAAAGACATGTTTTTATTCCGTTTCATCTCTAGTTTAAATTTCTTTCAAAGTAGAAAGAAATCATCCAGTTTTGTTAAAAAGTGCTAAAAAATTATATTAAAAATAATTGAAATAAAAGCCATGAAATAAAATTGCAGTCACTTGTACAAGCCTAAACCTGCAGAACATGAATAAACATAAATACAATTTTGAAAAACAAATCCTTCTAAATTAATAGAAAAGCAAACACTAATCAAAACAAACTGTTTGTCACAGTTCTGAAAATAAATATATTTATTAACAATTTTTGTAGACATGCTTGATTTTTTTTTACACATGCTTTCTTCAGTCCAAGTTAAAATGTGCTTTCCTGGATTAACTTTGGAGTGGAGAGATACGAGGATATGTCCGCGCTTTCACTTTGACGACACAAAACATGCACATATCGTAGAAATGGTACAACTTTTTTTGTTCGTAGTTTTGAAAGCGTGGCTTTTTCGAACTGCTGTAAACCTGTTATGAAACTAGTTATCATCCCATGATAAGGCTACATTGAAACAGTGGCATGTGATTGGCTGCTTATAAATTTGCATTAATGTAGTGACCAGGAGAGTTCAGATAAAGATAGACAGCTGCAGAGAACTCTCACATCTCCCTCCGTCTTCTGTAAAAGTCATCTGAGCACTCACTCACTCTCTCATGCCCAGTGAGACCATATACAGGCTGTTTCCTGCCCCTCCTGACCTATTCAAACTATAGCCCTGGTGAATACGTGAACCCTGTGTCCGTGTTTCTCATTGCTATCCTGAGATCTGAATTTGGAGACTTTGTTTCTAGAGGACGGGACTGAACTTTGTACAGGAGAGAAGTATCTCAAGGAGGGGAATGACCAGCTTTCGAAGTCTAGACTTAGTCTCTGCGAGGAGGAATGGAGAATTTCACTTCTGCCCTAACACTTACGAGCATTGTACAAGTGTACCTAATAAAGTGGCTGGTGAGTGTATGAAGGTCGCATTGAATATATTTGTCAAAGATGGATTTTTATTAGGCACAGAAATGCTACAGAAGTAAAGTATATATTTTTACATTGTTAGTACGGCTCATATCCAAATTAGCCTCAAAACCCATCCTTAAAGTTTATTTTATTGCCAAGTGTAAATACTGAGGAGTTAACTTTCACATTGGATTTTTAAAAATCCTGTTGGTTTGAAATAAAGTGTCACCGAACATCTATCTGAATGGATTCCAAAATTAAAAAAGCCTATTTGCTCCGGTGTTATCTTTCCTACGTGCACTTCTAGTCAGCCTTGTGACAACATTGTTTGTCCCCAATTGTAAAGGGCTTTGGAGAAAAGCATCTGGTAAATAATTATTGTCAATATTACAGAATGATGGATGGAATTTACTCACTGCGAAGCTGGGTAACGTCTCCTTTCATTCTTTCTTCCCTCTCTTGTGTGCGCTCCATTGCACTCAAACCCTGTTCTAGATCCTGTAGAGCCTCCTCAGCCAGTTTGAGCCTTCGTTCCAGCTCCACACGAGACTCCATCTCTGCCTAAGATGTGATACATGTCACATTGGTATCAACAAAGGAGTGTCATGATGATAATACACTCTTCAGTTGGTTGCTGTTATTTCTATCACAGACAACTCCATCTGACAATATGAGAATTCACCCTACTGACTCGTCAGCATTGGTGAGTAATTGTACACCTCTTCACGCACCGGTGTGTTTGCCAATCACATTGGCTGTTTTGAATAAAGTAGGAATAATGTGACGCAGCCATTGTTTTGTTTTGATTCCAAACATAATGTTATGTTTAAAAAGGGTTGTTATTTTTGGGATTTTAAATGAACATTACAAGAGTGTTTAAATTGAAATGCGGGATTGTCTTTTCAGTTTCATTTTACAGACAGCAGATCGGTGCCATCAGTGCCACCTAGTGGTGAAAAGAAGGGATAACACCTGGAAGTACATGATCTGTGATATGGCTTGAATTTTTCAATGTCCAGGCACAAAAAAAAAACAAAAAACACAATGGCACAAAAGTGCTTGGAAAAGTGTAGAACGTTTTTTATACAAATTTCATGTTCATTTGCTTTTGTGGGGTATTTATGAATTTTTATTTTGTCTCAAAATTTTTGTTATAAAACATAAAAAAAATGTTTGTTCTCAATTTATAGAAAACAAAATTTACAAAACAGTATTTTTTTAAACTGTATTTTTGTACAAATTCAACCCCAGACTTAGTTAAAGCAAATTACTGTTGGGCCAACAAATTAATGATTTTGGTTTGAACTATAAAGCAGATGTTGAAGTCATTTTTTTTTTAATCGGGGCATTTACTGTACTCAATTTCCATGGCTTCTACCTTCAGCTCCTCCTCTGTGTGTTGTTTGTCCACTGTGAGCTGTGTGAGAGACTGCTGCAGCGCTTGAGCCTGAGAGGAATAAAACTCACGCTCTTCTTGCAGAACCCTAGCGTGCTGCTCATTTTCCCTCAGCCTGTCGAGAGAGAGAGAGAGAGAGAGAGAGAGAGAGAAAGAGAGAGAGAGGAAGAGAGAGAAAGAGAGAGAGAGAGAGGAAGAGAGAGAAAGAGAGAGCGAGATTAATGTTCAATAACCTTGAGGCTTTTTCCTGCCTTAAAAGTGATTAATACAATTTTTATCATAGGGCTAATCCAGCACAACATTCTGTAAAAAAGGAATATGTAGTTTAACATTTAAAAATTCAACCATTCTTTCGTCTTTTTTTAATCTAAATTTTGAAAACAACTTGTCACCACGAAAACATTTGGATTTTTGAAACAATTGTTGTACAATATGAACAAAATAAACATTTGAAAAATGTGTCATAATGTGCCATTTTTTGCTCTGCCTTGTTTGTGATTATAGCCAGCTTTTCACATTAATTGTTTATTCTCCCAGGATGTCTTTGCGTGCAGACAACAGTCGCAGATCAGATGCGACCAGGTCAGATATTTGCTTTAAAAGTGGTCCAGAAGACTATCAGGAGATATGACTCCATCAATGCCTTCAGTGAATCCTGATTTAAAGAAAGAGTGGATAAAGTATTATTTGCAGTGATCTGCAAGTCAAGAAATAACTGCAGATAACTTACACAAATAACTCACACAAATAACTGTACTGAACTTCACAGAATAATCGATGACAAACTAAGTTTTTTATATCAAAATCTTTTAGGACAAGAAACAATTTGAGTTATCGAGCAGACTAGGATACCAAGGATTATCGCTACTCTTAGGCATGGATTTGGGGTGAAACTGAAAGTGCATTGTTCACATTTACCTTGCATTATGTATCATAACTCTTGTAATGTTCATTTAAAACCAAAATCATCAAAACGGCAGCTCTATGTTTGAAACCTACAAATTATTAATCCATAATTAAACATTACATGGGTCGTGTCATTCCTACTTAATTTAAACCAGTCACTGTCATTGGCACACGTACCAGTGAGGGTTAAGACAAGCGGGGTTCGAATCAGAGAACACACTGCCTTATGAGAGGATAAAAGAGGGGTGGCAGAGAGAGAACCTGAAGCATGTCAGCATTGGCCAGATTTGCTCACCTCTCTTCTGCTTGCTCTTTCTCCTTCAGCAGGCTCCCCATCTGCTCCTCAATTTGCCGTAGGTTGCCCTGGAGTTGCACCTCTGCATTCTGAGGATCTAAAGAACCATGCTGATCATTTCGTGTTTCAGCCACTTCCTGTGCTCTTTCTTGCAGTAATTCGATGGTGCGCTTTTTCTCCTGGGACAGCTCCTGAAGAGACACATGCAGATTTCTGGTAGTGTAGACAAATTTGTTTTTGAAGAAATATATTAGTTAAATTGTTATCAAAATGTGTTACAATATCACTATCTCAGCTAAGGAAAATCAAAGAGACACGGGAGTATGTTTTAATTACTTATATTGTCATGGGGAACTTTGTATGATGTCACTTCACAACCTTGGCAACCTTGGAAGTCTTGGAAATTTTGGCAACCATTGAAAAAAAAAAACTTTAAACGATACTTTTAAAGTTTGTGCATGAACTTTAGCCCTCTAGTTATTCATTATTATTTTTATATTATACCTCTAAAGAATTCTGCAGAAGTGTGGTAAGATTGTGAAGCTCCTCTTTCTCTTTTTCCACCCCCTTCAGACACTGACCGGTACCATCCAGATCTCTGCCAACATAAAAGAAGTAAATAAATGTTCAAATGAAGCAGTGTCTCAAACCACCATCTTGTGAACAAAACAGAGGACGACTTTTTTTGTTTTGATTCAGTGTGGGATAGCTGAGAATACCAGCTGGTTGTGAGATGGTTGTGTTGCCAGATATTTAAGTACCTTTTAGGAATGTTTTTTTTTTCACTTGCAGATTTGGCCCCGTCATTAAATGAAGTAAACAATATGATATTTGCAGTGAATGACATGAATTGAACATTATTTATTGTCTATTTATTGACGCTGTGTATTAATTTTTAATGACGCCTTACTCTTGATACGTCCTGTCAAGTTGCAAAACCGTGCAGTAGTTTGGAGTTCAGAATGGTTCGCAATTGTTGTTTTCATGGTTCAACAGTGCTGAGCTAAACTCTAGCTTCGAGCGGTTGTTTGGCCACCATCTGACATGTCAAAACTTAGTATTTTTGACAAGCATTTTCCTTGAGAAAGCTACGAGAACTGGAGAATGGGCAGTTTGCATTTGTCTGGCAATGTGGTTACAATCTGGGAGAAATGCTATCCCACTTCACTGCATGTATTGCGAAAGCACTTATCTTTCCACCAAGCCACACCCCAACCTACTCTGTGCAGCTGTACACGCCCAATTTTTCTCTGCATTATGTAAAAAAGATCTCGTGCAGATAAGTCCTGAAACAGACGGGGGTCATGGCCTTTAAATTAAACCCTTTTAATATCCAACACTACTTACAATTTGATTTGCTCTTGTTCTGTTCTCAGCTCTTGAACCACTTCCTCAAACTTCTGCTTTTCTTCTTCCAGCAACAGATTGAGTCTTTCCAGCTCCTACATAACAAACAAAATCTATAACCACACCACACTGACCTAATAAACTGTTCTGGAAATTAAGAGCTCACAGCCTTCTGCTCTCTTTGCAAGCACAATTCTTCAGTTTCCTCCATGAGTTTGTCTAATAAAACACAAATAAGAGTATATCAGTTTCAAGTGTTTTGACTTTTGGTGGAACTTGAACACAAATTTTTGGTTTATATTGTAGAGATGAAGATAAACTCACCAAGATATTCCTGCTTTTCCTTAGCCAGCTGTAGCCCCTGAGCTTCAAGACTCTCAATCATTGCCTCTCCCAATTGAGCATTCTTCCATGTGCTTTCATGAAAGAAGCATCATACAAAGATATGAACACGAAAGCCAAACACACCAGTTTATTAAATGTCTCATGTCTCAACTACAAGTTTTGTTCTCTCACACTTTTCCTGACTCCTGTAGCATCTCCACCCACTGACTCTGATCTGACTCTGATTCGGCTGCCAAGACAATGTTTCCCTGATGAGAGGAAGAATTAGGTTGTAAGTATACCATCTTTGTATTTTTACCTAATTTTATCTCTCATATTTTGCCAGTAAACCAATTCAGGGTCTATTCAATGTGGGGGTCATCAAATCTTTCTCCACATCAAATTGCTTCATATTTTCCACTTGTGATGGGGATGTCTTTAAGAAAAGCCCATTGGCTTAAAAAGAAAAAAAAGTTGATTTTAGATATTGTTTTTATAATGTGTTCCGAAAAGTACTGGTGAACAGTTTAAGTTTTATACACTATCGAAGGAAAATTGCAAATACTTGAGGTTATAGAACAGTACTTTTTTTTTTTTTTTACAGATATCTGGTGATTAAAATGTATTACTCAGAAAATGTAAGTTATTTAAGTTAGAAAGCCATGAATGTTATAACATATATGTCTATGGGAAAACCCATAAGGGGAACTAGGAAGAACTTGATGGGCATTTGAGATCCAGCACAGCTATAAATGAAGAGATTATACAGAGAGGTAACCATTGGTCATGACTCCTCTGAGCTTACACTGTTGCTGGGTGACCATAAAAACGGTATACTATTGAGTCTTCTGATCGATAATTGCAATACATCATGCTGAACATTACTGGTCTATTCAATCAATCAATCAATCAATCAATCAATCAATCAATCAATCAATCAATCAATCAATCAATCAATAAGACAAGGTACAAAAAAGTAGAATACTTGTACTCACAGTAAAGTCCTCATGGTTGATGACCATAGCAAAGGGCATCCCTTGGTCTTCTTTGGCTTCAACCATGCATCCTCCCAAAGGAATCACCCCCTAACAAAGAGAATTTTTTTTTTATTTACATTCATAATTTACTGTATAGTGGTGAATTAATTTTGCAGTACAATGATAGTGGTAAGCAGTGCTGTCTCTTGGAAAGGAGGTTTTAATTTCAGGCCTCCATTATATTTCACTGCCTGGTCAGCAACTGGACTTTTATCATCAAACCCCATTATTCCCTGTGCGACCCATTCCCCAACACACCATCACACCATGCATGCACGTTGTATGCATGTTGAGTCATTTGCAGGAATGAGCTTAAAATGAGCTGAGAGCGATTGAAAGTTTTTCTGGAAAAGCTGAATGACACCAAGTGTGATTTCTTTTGTGCGGCTCAGTCAGTGTAGCATTGCACTAGCAATGTCTTGGGTTAAAACCTCAGGGAAAGCAAGAACTGTAAAAATGTGTTACTTCCTAGAAGTATAAGTCACTTTGTATAAAAAGCATCTGCTAAATGTATGAATGTAAATGTAATGATTTGCAATGATGATAATAATGATTAACTAGGTGGCTCAAGTTTCTACACAAACTTTGATATTGGCTTGTATAATTGATCTAAACATTATCCTATTTTGGAATGATTTTCCTGAGCTGAGCTACAGAATTTAGAAAAACGGTTGCTAGGGGTACACAATCTGGTTGCTAGGGAGAAATCATGTTATTAAATGTTGCTTTCTCGCTATGAGTGCTGTATACCAAGTGCTATGTTTCTAACATTTTCTGATGCTGAGATATAGATCTGCTCATTTTGTTGCTAGGCTAAAAAGTTTAGTTGCTATGGAAGAGTCAGTGACATGTTAATTTACTAATCATGTCACTGAGTAAAATAAAACAAGCCTCACATGTCTATCAATTACCAAAGCTGATATAGATTTAAAAAAATGTTGGTTGCTAGGGTAAACAGTTTGGTTGCTAGGGAGTGGTCAGTGATGGAAAAAAATGCACGTTATTACTTTGATTAACATAAACAAACCCCTATGATGTTTTCTTTATGCTACGTTGAAAAGCCAACATAGTAAATAATTCAAATAATATAGAACTATAGAAAAAGACAGATGTGTACCTTGGGATGAATGTTGAAGAATCTGTTGGTTTCGAAGCTCTTCCTCTCATTTTCACCATAATACAAGAGAAAACTGTCTTTGATGATAAAAAATCTGAGGTGAAAGCACAAACAGCTTCAGTGATGAGAGCCAGAAGAAACTCAAGCATAACCTCAAAACCGAATCGTACTCGCCATAAAGAGCTGATAATCATGAGTTTCACGTTGAGATTGATCTTTCCTGGAATTGATCTCCACGAGTCCTAATGCAGAGAAGCTAACAGGCAGCACAGATAGTCCTTATGGATTGAATTCACTCAGCTTTAAAGCTTCATGATGACGGGTTGCTCGATATCACCTAAGCCATAATGCTTTTAAAGTGCTCTGTGCAAAACTGTAACATGCTTAAACTCACTTTCACTCCTCTGCAAAAACAGTCCTTATGTAACTCTAGAATTAACGAAAAAAAAAAAAACTGAATCTCAAACAAATACATTTGAACTCCCCCACTATCAAAAAACACTCTCGGGGTTCTTATTATTTACCACAAATCTTTGCTGTTCTCAAAACAAAGACTTTCTCAGAATACTATATTTTTGTTATCACAAACTTAGGACCTGCCAGGAGGCATGATCAGCTCAGGATCATTTAAAGAGCCAGGCTACAAAACAAGCTGTTTTTGACTAAATGAAATGGGTTGTGTTAGAGAACTGAAACAAATGCTAAAAACAATACACAGTGGTACCCAGAGATACGAATTCTTCGAGTTACGAAAAATTCCAAGACACGAAACACAAACAGTTCAACTCCATTATCCGATTGTTAAGTCTGACGTCGTGCTTCAGGGTCCTGGTGCTCTGCTCTATTGTCCCATTGCAGAAAGTGCTAATGTGGGCTGATACGCTTTAAAACACTTTAAATCAGTTTTGAATCGAGCAAAAAATTATTTATAGATTACGAATAATGTGCTATAACAAAAGTTTGAGTCAAGGCTTCCTAAAAGAAGTAACATTTATAACGTGGAAAATGCTGTTCTGTAGCGCAAGTTAGAGAAACCCAGTGACTCATTCTCAGAAGCGCTCTCACCACTACGCTCGGTACTGTCTGCGCTTGAAACAGTGTTTGTGTTCGTTATTCGTGAAATATCTTGAGAAAGTTAACTTTCATATGTGGTGCCGTAATGTTTTCTGCCATCCATTCCACTTCCTCCGACACATCGCTTCACTCGCAAGGTAAGGTTTCACATTTAGTTTAGTGTGGTATGGCAGAATATACTATAGTTAGTTATAGTATAGTAAAATGTGTGTTGCATAATTTAGTATAGTATAGTGACTTATAATGTAGTATATATTAGTGTAGTGTACTAGAATACATGATAGAGTAGTAGTATAGTTTAATACTGTATAGTTTAGTGTAATGTAGTAGACTATAGTACAGTTTAGTATGTGTTGTGGAATTTAGTATAATACAATACATGTAGTATACTATAGCGTATTAGTAAAATAAAGAATACAGAGGACCTTTGTCATTTTATTCATACTTTGATCCTCAACACTTAATAGTTTGATGTTGATCAACTTCAATTCAGCCAAAAGTAAAAACTGAGAAATTTTGTACTTAAGTGATATTTTTAATGAAATTTACTCATCTTTCTTTATTTTAACCAATACCTGGAATTTTCTATTATGTTCATTAAAAGGAATTTTCTTCATATTTTTAAAGATTAACATTTTAGTTCATAGTTTTTAACATGTTTTATAAAGCTGTATCATTTATCCACCACAGATAATAAAAAATAAGACAACGGGATCTTTGAAACTTTACTCATTCTTTCACATTTAGGTGAATATTTCTATTCAGAGACTTCTTGTTTCCAACTTAACTAACAATTAAAAAAAAATCACACTAAAACCAGAAAACAATAACCATTTAAATCTGTAACACAATGTTTATTGGAGTACCTGCGGGACCACTTGGCAGATGGCCTTCCAAACGGCCTCTTCCACAGAACTCCATGCAGCTGCACTTTAGTGCTGATGTCCAGAGCATCTGAGTCAGTCTCCATCGAGGTCCAGGGGAACAGTAAAGATGAGCGGGATGAGGAGAACATAGCTGCCTTTCTCACAGGAAGTTAGAAACCAGGAGGAGTGTTGATCAAAACGTCAATAGCATTAAAATAGAAACATGTGGATGGTCCAAAACTCCTACGGCGTCATTTTAAAGCAAACGGATGCTGTGTTAATGATGACCTCCAGTAGTTCGGCCATGTGGAATGATGCAACTGTCAATACTGACATCGGCTGCAGATGGACAGAGAGGAAACAGATGCACAAGGGGAGGAGGAATACATACCGTAGCATGAGACCAAAGGGCTTTGTGGCTTGTTTTTAATCTGAGAGACATCAATGCACTGTTTAGGAGGGAAAAGCTATTACTTAATGGATGACCTCCCTCACTGACATGGATATTATTTACTGCATGTATAGAATTATACAGTCAGAGAAAATTAATGTTTCACCTTAAAGACAAATATTGACTAGTCCGTAATCTTACTTGTTTATTTCAACAGTAAAAAAACAAAAGGGTGAGTTGGTAGTAATTCTGTTGAAACCAAGTCTGCTACAACTGCCAGAAAAATTGTAAGGGATGTGAAGGAAACCCCACAATTAGATTGAGCTGAAATACAGGGCTCTCTGAAAGCCATTACACACAAATCAACATGAGTCAACATGGATGGAACACCACTGAGGCGGGTCACTGATGTTTTAGGGATGTTTAATCTCCAAAGGCAGAGGAAACTTGTTCAAAGCAGACGAATGCAGCATGTTCTCAAAGAATACTGGAGGATCATTTGTACTGATCAGGTCAGAAGCTGCTCATGGGACATTACTGGACACTTCAACACATCAACAATCCAAAACACAAGGCAAAGTCCACTTGTCACTGGTTCCACCACAGAACAAAGTGAACGTTCTGGAGTGGCCATCTCAGTCTCCTGACCTCAATATCATTGAATTCCTATGGGAGAACTCAAACAGACCAATAATTTAGAAGAGTTAGCTTTTTGCCAAGAAGAATTGGCTGCTTTACAAATCGAGAAGATAAAGAACCTCATCCACAACTACATGAAGTGAACATGGAACTGTGATATAAAAAGTGTAATCACAGTTATTTGACAATAAATGGCTTCAACGAACCACTTCGAGCGAGAAAAAGTTTTTGTGCTATCAAATTTTCTAAAAAAAAATCACAAGAAATCAAAGAAACTTATAAGCACAACTGTTTTGAAACTGATATGTACAAGGAGGGTCAAATTCTTGTATGAATTCTAACAATATACAGGCAATAAGCGAAACCTGTTTAAAGAAGTAATCAATCAACATTTCTTCACCATGGTCTCGACCAAATAGCTGTCCAATGATGTTTGGGGCCAGAATGTGGATCCATGCCATGCATACAGGGAACACACAATGGGATTTCTACTTTTAGAGTACACTCTTTTAATATGTTACTACAGTATTTATGTGTCTCCTTGTGTGGCGAGTGAAGATCTGATGCTTTACTGTTTTCTGTGATTTCATCTGATTCTAAAATAATTACTATTCACAAGTTCTCCATACGCGTGTACCACAAGCATGTGCCACTTTTCGGCACAAGTGCATCTGTGTGATACCCCCCAACCTCAGATGTCTTAAATAAGCAAGAGGTAGGTTTGGCACATATATAGGCGAGAGATAATGGGGTAGTTGGTAGCTAAAGGGTGACGCCCTAATGCCTTCTCCTGAAACACGTCTAATCATAAACCTAAAATTCAAATGTGAATACATCGAAAAGTTGGGAGATTCTGGGAACTTTTGACTTTAAACAAAGTAATAGTTTGCTAAAATTCATCAAAGGTCATAAAATGAATAGGAAAATAATATCCCACCCCACCTTTTAAAAACATTACATTCCTTGGTGTATGTTCTGATTTGTGGTTCAGGTTGTTTGGTACATTTGGTTCTGGTCTGGTTCACATTCCTGTTCCATGTTTTTGACAACAAAACTAAAGGTGCCAGATTACAAGATTCAAGAAAAACGCAAAATGACCTGCTTTGTTATGTTTTATTTTTCTTCTTCAGATTCTTTCTTAATATTGATAAATTCCCCTTTAATCGTCATTAAAATGATTTTCATCGACTAAAATCCATGGTCACTCAGCTTTTGCCCTTAAAGTGAGGTTTGGGCACCCCTTCTATGATGGAAAGTGTTCCAGTCTATAATATACTGTATAGTAAATACTGCAGCTAGACAAGCACTGGAAATATCAAATTAATGTTAAATCAGCAATAAATTTCCAAGCAGTGCACTGTATTTTGACAGATTTTTGCAGAATGGAGAATTTGACACTGTTACAGTCTTTCTGGTAAAGAGCCATTTGGGACTGTATATGGTTATCCATGTAAGTGTTGGGATTACAGCTCCACAGGTATTGCTCCCCTACCAAATCCAGCACTCAGAATGACTCTGCGCTTGTAAATGTGTCATGCGTACAGTGATTCATCCATTCAGCAACTCCATTTATGAGCACTTAGGCTGCTAATGGTTCAGGGATTATGACCCTAGACACTTTACTCAGCCTCCATTTCCAGTGGATTAAGAGTTAATAATACTTCATCTCTGACTTCATCACACAGGGTTTACAGTCTGATTAACGCTCCATTCTCCACATCATAAAACTCTGCACTTACTGCTGATTGCTACAACATTATAACATCGTTTTAGTTTTTTTTTTCTTTTTTGGTAAAATTCCCCCTTCTTTCTTCAAGCAAAAGTCAATAATGTAATCATATACCACAGTATAAATTTGATAATAATTAAACAAATAAATAACAATTAAAACTGCAAGCAGTGATCAAAGGGCTTGAGGACCTCGGGCTCCATCGCCTCTCGGTGGCCAGTTCCTTATTTAGAAGATGCATTCAAACTATAAATGTTAAAATTACTGAAAGATAGTCAAATTAAAATCTAGGGATACACCGATACAGATTTTTGGGACGTGGCAGTTTTCCGAGTAATGCCACAGTGAGACTAAATTTAAGACGGCTGTGTCATGTATTTGTAGTTATACCCCATCAGTGACATGGCGGTGATTTGGACAAGGCGTTTTATTAAAATCTGTGCACCAATAAATATTTTTAAATTGAGACTCACTCTGCTCTTACTGCTCAGGAGGGAGTTACCCAGTTGCCATCACCCTAACTTGTCCAAAATGAAGGTGTCTGGTTCCAGCCACGATCCCCGGGCTAATTGGTTCCATTCCCATTGCATCAACCCTTGGCAGAATGTGGGCGGCACAATTTCCGGCATGCTCTCTGAGGGAGTGTGTTCCCATGTGTGATTTCGACAACGCTGCAAGACTGGCGACGATACCAATAGGCGGGGCAGCTCCGCTTTGGCGCATACCGAGAAGTGGCTCTCCTGCCTCTGTTGCACTTTTAAAGCATATGGTTCAAGGAGACACAGCTGGCGACACACCCAGCCATTGTTTTGGCCAAGATTCTTGTCACATATATAAAAAGTGGTAACAAGACGTAACTCATTGATGAAAAATGTTGTTTCTCCTGTGGCCACCTGGTGGTGCTACAACAGAGTGCATGTTGTAGATGTCTTCAGACGTAAACTCTTAACACGCATGGCTAATTTGAGCCAGATCGGATATTGTATAACAACTTCCTGTTAACAGCAAAATGTTTTATTCTAGTCACTTGGAAATAACTTCATAAAACAATACCCATTTCATTTTTATTTGCTTTCTTAATTTACAATGTACAGCAATTCCAAATGTCATTACAGGCAAAATGTAAAGTACACTAGCTTTAGAAAAAGAAATTAATTATTCAAATCTCAAATGAGCGGAGTTGAGCAACCATTTGCAGAATAAGGCAGCCTCATGTGGAATGATTCAGTCTGACTCACCAGTCTTTACCCTGGACCATGCAAGAGGAGATCCATTCAAATCGGTATGGCACAGCGTTGGCTGAAAGCATTGTCTATATTTAAAGACTAGCATCCCTTTTAGATCACATACACCTCACAGAATATAGATATAATTACCGTGGATACCTCGCCAAAATAGCATTCAACCTATACTTCCTATTCACTTTCTGCAAAAACAGGATATTTGGAAAAACCCATGAAATTAGTAGCCAATGGATACTCAATTTGTGTTAGAGAAGCAACCACTAAACAGATTTGATCAAGTACAAAGTAACGCAATCCTTGCTCCACTGTACGTGTCTAAAGTTTCACTGCACACTCAGATGAGGGAGCCAGAGAGCTGAAAGCGTTTCATTTTAACGGCATATAACCATTGTTTTCAATCTCTTTCTAGCTCATGCATTAGTCTCAAACTCTTCCAGGTTCAAGCCTCAGAGGTAACCTTGTGAGGTAACAGCAGCTAAAATCTTCCTCAAATCCTCTTTACACCAAGAATAAGACTAGTATAAAAATGTAAGTGTTGATGCCTTCACTTAAAAACAACCTCGGTTCTACTTGTGAGCTAATTTGAGACTACTCTGGATGACAGAAAGTGTCAAACAGGTGACATTTCATCTTATAATTCTTTTTTTATACAGAAAATACATATTTACAAGCAAACATCTGATTGGAGAATGAGATCTGCAGAGCTAGGTGAAGAACCAATCACATTTGAAGAATGGGGGAAGTCTACTGTGCATGGCCAAAAAATAGGCACATTTGCAAAAACAAACATTTCAAGCATTAAAAAGGTTAAATAAACATAAACAACAGTCTTTTGGCAAATTAATAGCCAAATTAATCCCATAGTAATTTTTAAAAACCATCTTTGATGGAAAATGGGTGTGGTCATGAACAAAGCACGTAATGAATGTTGCGTTAACGAAACAAAAAAAAAATTGAGCTTTCCATGAAACGTAAACCAAGGTGAAATAGAATAAACCAAAACAAACAAGTCCCAAACCTATGAATTTAACCTATAAAGCATCAAAACCTTTGTTGATTCATTTTGTGGAACATTAGCATATAAGAAAAACAAGACAGAACCGTTAAAATTAAAGCTGATGCCAACCCAACAACAGACTTCAAATTAGAAGAAAAGACCTGTTGGACACATGATGCTTGTTTATCATTAGCCGGAAGTCCACGGAGCTTTACCAAGCATCAGGAAGCCTTATACAAGAAGTCTCTCAGTAGCTTCTCAAGCCCGTCCTGATCGGAGCAAAGCTCCTGCTCCATCTCGAATGAATGGATTCAAACATAATTCAAACAGTGTCTTATTTTTTGCTTTGTTTTTGAGGCGAGGAGGACTAATGTTGGTGACCGATAGATAGCACCAGAGGAATCAGGCAGCCCACAACTAATGCGCCCACCTCCACTTTGTTGAGCCCCTTTGAGGTGCTGCCCCCGGGTGAGTGGCTGTGTCCACCCATGCCTCCTACTTCTGGGAGGACGTGCACAGTGGCGACGTACAAGAAGGTCCCTGCTGAGAACAACATGGCCACACCAGTGGCATTGACGTCCGAGAGCGCCTCTTTACTGCTCTGAATGGAGGAAAGGAAGGAATGTTAGAAATGTGAACAGACCTCTCCAGCACAAAACTAATGGTTTCCTTGTAGATGGAGGAGGAACCAGGAAAAAAAAATGTTAGTCATAATGTCTGAAATATTTCAATTCAAACGAACTAAAACCTATGAAAATTACAGTTTAGCCAAATGTTTAGATTTCCTGGACACTCAAAGAGTTCCAACGAAACTGATCATTTTCACAAAGATTTTTAACCTTGATGGACAGAGAATTCATCGTATTCAAACACAAGGAGATGTTATGAAGCTGAAATTCTACTTGTTGTTGACGGTGATTCACTAAAACACATATCAGTCATTGAATATTTTAGCAATGACAGCATTAGTGGAAGAGATACGGCTGGAAGTAACAATAATTATTGTAATTGATTATTCAGCTACTGATTGTTCAGGGATTGAGTTACAAATGTTAAATAGGAAAATGTTGAAAATGAACTTAACTGGTTACCCCTCCCGAAACTTGTTACTCAAACGTCACTTTTATTTGAATATTTAGTACATTTTCAGTATTATGCTGAACACAAATTATTACACAAATTATTACACAATATTGCATCAAAAATATGCTAAGAAACCAATATCAAATTTTCAAGTTTTAATAATATTATATAAAGTGTAGAAAATGTGTTAAAAGTGTAGCTGATGCTAGTATTCTTCTGGAATTATAAATATACTTTAAATACAACATAGCACTTTGTATTCTTTACATGGTCACGATACCCTGGACGTAAATATGATCATTTCAGAGATTTTTCTGTGTTGATTATTAATTAGGACAATATTATTGTCTGTTATGTTTAATTGTGGGGGACACTAGAAGTTCTATCATTTATTTGCTATTTATGACATATTTTCATCCCAATCTATTTCTATAATTCATGAGTCTGAGCTCACTATTCTGTAAAATTTCAAGATAGCACTGTAGTTTGGGTCGAAGGTGTTTATGTGGTTAACAAGTTCTGTGGTGATGCATGGTTTTCCCCATGTTGAAGTCAGAAATAAACTGGCTCTGAGCGGTTGGTTAGATATTAACAACTAGCAAATTGAAAGCTTTTCTCTCTCTAGAAAGAGCTGGACATTGCAAATCAACACAGTTTGTATTTATGAGGTGTGTGCAGTTCTTTTATCCCACTTCAGGCCTTTAAATGTTAAATTTCTCTATGTTGTCATGACGGGTGCTTATGGTTAAAAAAGCTAAGGAAGAGGATGTCTAAGCATGTCTAACCACAACGGGACTCTGCAAACTACTTTAGCTGCTACTTAATTTGAGTCGGGCCCTTTATGAGTCCTTCAGATTACACATTTCTAAGCAAATAACTATGTTTAAGGCATATAAACATGTATTTGATTAACAATTGCAAAAATGTAACTGAATACCGAAGATTCGGTCAGAGTGAATCCGTATAGAGCATTGAATGGGGTCTTCTTTCCCCAACAATCTTGAGGACCCCCCCCCCCCATAAAGAATCATTAAAGTATCTTGAGAGTCATTAAAGAGTCTAGTGCCAAGTTAATTAAACTGATTTGAAAATGGAGAAAACGCTCTTTTCGGTTTTTGGTAACACATAACGAAAGACAATGAAAGGTGAATTTTCAAGAAGGGGTTAAAGGATTCCAACTGGCTTCCAAAACTCTGTTGTTTATGTTTTAGGGAAAAGGCAGAAGAGCATAATTAAAGAATGAACGCTAAATGCTAGAATACACCGATTTTTGGTTTTTAAAACTCTCAGTTCACGAATCCAGATAACGTTGAATTGTAGAAGCATTTGTGGGTGGCCATTTAATATTCAGTAAAATTAAATATTCTAGAATACATCCCATCGCGCCTCTACATTTGGGTCTTCAACAAGCTGTAAAAGGAACAATTAGAGGCTGTTTCACAGCAGGAGAGCAAGAGGTGAGCAATCTGCTTTCTACCACCTCAGCTGTTCCCATGGCGACCGAATGCCCGCAGGCCAATGGGAAAATCACGGCGTGGGCCTCGTTAGTTCTTATGTAATCTTGCTAAAGCGTCTGAACTTACTCTGACTTGCACATCATTTGGTGAAGATTTTAAAATGCCATCTACTGCTTTTGAAAAGCAGAACGTTTAGCATCATAGCTTTAGTCTCGAGTGTCAGGAATCAGGAAACCATACACCGACTGGCTGCAAACCGCACAAGATATTTAATACTCATCAAATAGAAGCACAACAATGCATTGTATAACATTCAGGGATTTCCTGCATAGATATTGTTGCATTACACTGAAGATCAATCGGAGAATCAATATTTTTTACCCAGGCCTATTGTTTACCAAATCAAAATAATCTTCACAATTTAACATCTCATATGCCTCAAGATAAGACTGATGGAGTTTGGAGATGAACAGATAATATCTCTAGAAGTAAGACAATAGCAAAAGTGACCAATTTTAGAGGTCTTTGTGAAATAATCAACTTCCTGCCGAGTTTTGAAAAATGTCATCAATTATTTGTTTTTAAATCTTTGTGTATTACACATGTGCTGAAAAATCATTTGTCTACGACAAACAGCTAGATGGCGCTCAAGTCATTTTTCAACACTAACTTTTGAACCTCAAGACATATATTTCACCAGTTCTGACATGTGTAAAAACCCAGCTTACATTATCCATATTAAAAATAATAATAATAAAATTAATAATAATAATAATAATAATAATAATAATAAACATGTGTTGATTGTTTGACGCTCCATGTTAAAACATCTGCCAGGCTATATACCAAGAAATGTTAAAAAGGCTTTCTTAAATGAGTTTGTACCATACCTGACTCAGTCCTAGGTAGGTGAGCATAGCCAAAACAGGAGCCGCCAACGCAAAGACGAGCAAATGTTTCCTGATGCGGTTTCTTTCGAGACCGGCATGCATAAGGAATGAGACGAGCCCAAATGCAGCAGGAGCCTGAAATACAGAGTTTTAAACAGCAAATGAGACTTAGCAACACATTCAGAAGATTGTAAGCATTAGGGAAGGGTGGTATTTTATGATCCTGGTAATAAAAAGGTGTCTCGTTATGGTAATAGTGACAAGTCTAGCTGATCCGTTCACAGCAGCTCGAGAGCACAGGGCCTAAACCGCTGTAAGTGGATATTTAGCCGTAGTATGAAAAATGAAAACATAGAGAGGATAGATAAATAGGTGCAGAAGCCCACAAGAAACATGAGATCACTTTGTTGGTGGAATAATCAAAGGTTTTTTACTTTAACAACTAGATGGCTAAAGTTTGTACTAAAACTTTAATATTGTCTTGTTAAAGTGCTGCTCAAAACTATCTTTAAAAATGTGACCCATTGGACTAGGAGTGAAACAAACTTTACACAATTAATCAATAATTTTCTGGTGCAGAGCTATAGATTTTTTTTTTAAATCGGTTGCTGGAATAAACAATCAGGTTGCTAGGGAAAAATCAATGTAATTCAATTTTTCAGGTTCCCTACTCACTATGAGTCCTATGTTACAAGCATTGAAGCTGAGATATACATTTGTTGAGTTAATATGGAGCAGTCTGTGCCATAATGTTATGCTTCCATATCTTTTTTTAAGATGAGATAGAGGTATCCAAATTTGGTTGCTATGGTAATCAGTTGGAGGCTATGGAGAGGCCAGCGATATGATGCGTTTACTATGTCACATGTTAGCCAACCCCCATGTCTCTACCATTTATCCAAACTGAGATAGATATCAGAAATTTTGGTTGCTAGGGTAAACAGTTTGGTTGCTAGGGAGCAGTTAGTGAAGCCCCCACAGTTGGTGAGTTTGAAGTTTCTGCAATGGAAAATTCCCAGCATTCTCAGCAAAATTTGATATCAGTCTGAAAAGATATAGCAACCAGAGACGGAACAGTTTGGAGGTATTGGCAAAGTTTGTAGCTTGAACGCTCTAAGAAATACATTGGAACTTGCAAACACAGAGAAACAATATATTGGCTTCTACACGTCAGTATTTAATTTCAGCCTTTTTTGAACATTTTGTTGAATATTTTATGAATGTAATCAATTTAGTTGCTATATGTTTTAGCTAATGAACCAACATATAGAACAGCTAAATAAAAGTATAATTATTAACACACACACACGCACACACCCACACACACAAATCAATGACACACACACGCACGCACACACACACACATATATATATAGTCACAAAATAGTGATGACAATAAACAGACGTTTATTGTGGGGAAAAAGGTGAATTTAAAAGGAACATTTGAAATGATTTGTGGTATGCATTAAGTTACTGTTCTCGTTTACAAAAACACATTTGATAAGCCCCTACTGCTAGATTAAAAACTAAATAAAAAAAATGATCCTACAGATGAAATGCACACTTTGATTACAATAATAGAAACCAAATTCAATCTCAAGACACAAAAACTATACACAAACTAGTGCAGAACTCTCAAACCTCCTTAACCCTGACCGTACCTTATGCAGCATTATGGCCACAAACACAATAAGCTGGACGCTGGTCTGAGACGTGGATGCAGCAGCTCCAAGAGCAACTCCATCAGCTGGAGACACAGAGATATTGTGTGTCAGGTACAATCCTGACAAATGTACTTTAGAAATGCATGAACAAACATGGGAGTTTCTCTTAACCTCAAAAGTTTGGACATTCATCCATTCCTCTTTTTGGTAGTGTGCAGACATTAAAAAGGTCTTCAGGTTATTTCTATTGCTCTACATGACTTCAGTTTCATTTTCTATGATTATAGACTGAATCTGTTGAATAAGCTCAATGGAAAGATTAAAATATCTGCATTGGTTGTTTTTTTTTAATCTCATTAGAAACTAAATATGAAATACATTTTTTTCTTGGGGGGGAGAAAACAATTCATATTTAAATGTGCTCAAGACTAAAACACCCCGAACACTTTTTTTCTTTTTAAACAACTCAAAAGTCTACAAAGGTGTTAGATTTTGGTGTATTTGGTGCAGCAGTCTTTGGGTGGCTCGCCAATGTTTTAGTTTACTCTAGTACATAAAAGTAGAGGATTTTGAGTAGAGGATTTATCGAAGGTTTCAGTGTAGCAGATCATCATACAGTGAAGGTTTGGTCTTCCCTGATCGACCTTTGAATCTTAACCGATGGTGCCTTGGAGTTCTCCTTAGAGTGTCTTTAAATGGAACTAAAGGAACCCCCAAGAAATACAATGCAAATGTAGAAATGTAAATGTACACGGGAGGTGACAGACCTAGGTAAATGTGTAGGGGTCCGAAGCATTCCATAGACAGATACTATCACAGATACTATCTAGGGGTGTAACGGTACGCTAAATTCGTATTCGGTACGGTGTCTTGGAGAGCTTGGTTTAGTTAATTTTCGGTACAAAACAATAAGAACTTACAAAATCTTTTATTTTGAAAAGCTGCCAATACACAATAGAATTCTTGCATAAAATAAATAAAAGTGACACATTTGGGTGATATTTTAAATAAATTGCACTCTTTATTAAGAAAAACACATTTTTAAAATAAAAAATTAAATACTGCAACTAGTTAGGACCTGAAAACTTTTAACACTAGCAACAGCTTCAGCTTATATATCAACAAAACTAACTATTCAAATTGTAAGTTTTTGGCTAAAAAGATTAACCTATCCACATTTTCTGAAGAGAGCACAGATCTGGTTGCAGTGACAATATCTCCAGCAGTAGAAAATGTTCTCCGTGGAACAATGTCGGCATGCAACTTTAAATTTATCCACTCGTCTATCCCCGTTATGTATTTTAACAGAGAAGCCAAAGTGTTCTCAAACAGGAGACCGTAGTGAGGTGGGAGGGTCTTCAAGCTCTGGCTTCTCTTTCACTGTTGCCATTACTCGTGCAGCTCTACTGTGCGTCACTCAATAGCGTCCGTGCGGAAACTTGCCTAGGAACATTGTTCCGCTGCGCTTAATATCGCGCTAATAATAAATTTATATTATTTAATAAAAAAATATACCGAAACGGTACGCAAGTGTACCGAACCAGCCGCACCGAAACGGTTTAATACATCCCCGTGAACCGTTACACCCCTAATACTATCTTTCAGAGGGTTTTAGCTTACCTGCAGCATGTACAACCAGTCCAAGTGTAGTGGTGACTTTCGAGCTGGCTGCCCGCGCGGCTTCTGGGTCTACAACATAAGAACAAACATTCAAAGCATTATTTCATCACATTCCCATCAAGGTTAGCCATGTAGGAGGAGGAAGCGATGCTGACCGTCGCCGCTGTGCATGTGAGCGCTGCCGATCTGATCCACCAGGAGCATGAAGACAAAACCCAGCACCAACGACACACCAATGTATGCGTGCAGCTGCTCGTGACCGTGAGAGTGTGTGTGAGTGTGTTCAGCGCTGCCTCTCACCACAGACTCCAGGGCTTTCTGATCCGAGACTGCTGCCTCCACCGGAGCTGCACCATGCTGGTGCCCAGCTGCAGACATGTGAATAGGAACCATGTAAACCATGAGAACCCCAAAACTCGGAGCAAACAATAGGACAAGTTTTAAAATGTACATAACGATGTAAATTATAATATAATCATTAGGGACTAAACTTTGGGAAAATTATCCTATGCAGAAAATACTACTACAATGGGCATCATAAAGATGTTTATCAATTAAACTGGATAAAATATTTGCGAAAAGAGCACAATTTCCATCAAAACGAGTCTAGAAGAGCATAATAGTCACGTCTTGATAAACTGGCGCCAAATATCGAAAGACCAATGGAAGTTCTTGCGTCAGAAGGTCAGAATTAAAACTAAATTTGACAGGTCTATTAACAGCGAAACTACTTAAAAAAAAAAGTAAACCTTCCACAAATTACCAATGAACAGTAAAAAAGGAGATCTGATAAAACATGAACGATTCTGTCTGAAACATTTATAAAGGAGGAGATGTTTATCGATTAGCTCAAATTAAAGCTGCTGATACCCTCCAGCATCTCCTCGTAGAGCGCGTGGACTCCTTCAGGGATGATCACAGCCAGAGCAGTGCCACACAGCAGCCCGGCACCAAGAACTGTCACCAGCTTCAGTTTTTCCTGATCACAAAAACACCAACAAGACAACAAAGATTCAGCCAAATGTAGTATTTTACTTCAAATAAAAAACAATAATTGCTAACATAACTTGCAACAGATCTCTATATTTACCAAACACACGAAAATTTCTCCTGTTTACCTCATTTCAAACATTAAGAGATGTGTTCATTAAAAACTATTCAAGAAGCTTGCTTGTGTGTCATGACTCATTATAGATAGTTTTTAACAAATACCTACATTTAGACAGATATCTGCAATGTGTCATGACTAATTACAAATTTATTTTGTCATGATTCAGGTCTTTCAGCTGCTAACCATTAGCATTAGCATAGTTATGAAATCAAGGCGATCCACACCAGTTTAAACAAGGACTGTGTAGGCGGCTGGTTAAACACCCTGTGTCTACAGTATAAACATTAACATGATGGATATTTAAACATTACATTGAAAAGGCCATTGTTAAAGTGTGAATTAATTGTTGATGCTCTGCATTTAGCGGTTTGGCTTTTAGAGACTAAATTAAAAAATAGATTAGATCCGTTTTGGCCCTGTCTGATTTTCAATTAATTCTCACAAGTAAAATGAAACATACTTATATTTGACAACAGAAAAGGAGGGACCTTTCAATTGTAATGTTGGATTCATAGTACTTTACATGAGCGCAAATGAGTATTTTACACTGCTTTTTCCATTAGGAACGTCACAATACTAGTTTTATAGCAACTGTTATTTCACATGGGGGTTTGTCCTCGAACTACAGTACAGCGTATTCCACTTTATAAACATCATTTTTAGGACACCTTGACTCTAACCTCTATTATGACCCATTATTGGTAATGCACGCATTTGAAACTGATTTAAAGTAGGGCTGTGTACTTAATCGCAAAAAAAAGCGATTTAAACACATGCAATTTCTAAACCGCATAAGGCTGCAATTTTATCTGTTCATTTATTTTGAATTTATTACAGATGTTAACCAATTAAAGCTCACCTTGTGAATCAACAAATCTTTGTGTTCCTACCACCAGCTCACCTTCGGAGAGAGTGTTTAGAACTGGGGGAAAATGTGGTGAAATGCCATAGTCCATGCTTAAAACCAGAAATGGTTTTGAGAGAAATCTGTTTTTTGTTTTGATTTACTTCTTGTGCACTTTTAGAATGTATGTATGTAGCTTGTTTAATAAAGCAAAAACAGTTGCCAAAATCGCAAAATAAATAAATAAATAAATAAAATAATTAACTTAAAAAAATGTAAAATAAATAAATAAATAAATTGAAAAAAAAAAAAAATCTCACAGTATGAGTATTTGGTTCATATTGCACAGCCCTAATATAAAGCTTTTGTGATGCAATAATGATAGGGATGCAGCGAAATTAAAATTCTGGGCCGAAAACGAAACCCGAAACTGGCTTCATTAAAAAACATGTTTAAAATATTTTCATGTTGTTTGTATAAAAAAAACCCTACAAATTAATTAAGCAATCAAACTTTTATTGATAAAAAAATAACAGTAATAAGGCTGTTTAACAATAACAAAACTAAATAAAATTTCTTCCTATAACAAAATTAAGCAAAAATAATTCTAGATGTTTTTTTACTTCAATTTTAAATGACTTTACCAAACAACAGTGCATAAACAAAAGAAAAAGAATATCGAAAATCTTGCAACTTTGCCGTCCTCATATGAAACTTTGAAGTGTTTCCATACCGCCAACATACTCTGTGTTTGATGCGAAATGACAGCGTGAACAAGACGGGAGGATGGGAGAGGCGTGGCGACAATTTAGGCTGTTATTTTCAGCGTTTTCTTACATTTCGGCCGAAACCAATAATGCTATTTCGCCCGAAAATTTTCAGCGGCCGAAATTTCGAAATAATGATCAAAGTTTAAGCACCTTGTCTGTCAATGGTAGACTGGAGAGGCAGGACTGCGCCAAACTGAACAATCAGATAGTGAGTTCATTACCATTGTCTGGTCATTCGTTCATTTAGTTTCCTCCTTCTTTAGAGAAATCTGATGTTATTCAGGTTTTCCCTATGAGAGTTTTTTATGTTTCCTATTGTGTTCATATTTTTATTCATATCCTTGTTTATGTGATCAATAAACTATAATTAATATTGCTTTAAAGCCAACAGTTAATTTAAGGGACATTGACAGTTTTTTTGCAGAAAATCTGTGTTAAACCAACATTTCAATAACCAATCAGACTTTGAACTTAAATTGTTACTTTATCTTGAGTTTACATTCATTATTTGCATTTCCCAAAAAAGGTTTGTCTTTTAATGGCATAATTTAAACATAAATATTTACAAAAAATTGCAAAAAAAAAAGTGTGCAATTACTTAGTTAAATTGATTGACTGCACTAATTTCAAGCAATGCAAGTGCCATCTAGACTCAAATAATATATAATTTATGTACACTCCTTATGTTTCCTCCTATTCTTTAGATTCTAACTTCAAATTGCTCCAACCCAAACTGGTTGTTTGTCATGGAGGACCATGCAATTTCTTAGAATAATTAAGAAAAATTAAGGATGGACACTTGGGAAATGCATATCTAAATGTATTTAGCCCCTGCATACATAAATCTGGTTCATATATCGAATACATTGTGGATCAGAAACTATAAAACACCGAATGGACGATAAAACAGATCGAAGCTCACCTCTGAGAAGTTGACAGCCAGGGGAATAGTTCCAGCCACATAGCAGCCGACCAGCATGGCCAGAGACAGCAGACTGATGGAGCTGAAGTCATCCATATCTGCTTAACTTCCACTTTCAACAACGGATTAACAGTCAACTATATTTGTAGCAAATATCGTACTACTTGTAAGTTGTTTTTGGTTTAATGATCGGTTGGCTAACTTAATATTTGTATCCTTTGGAACAGTCTTCAAACTTCTGCTGTTAAGGCGTTTTAAAGCTTTTAGTACATTGACCTGGTCGATTATCTTAACGCTGTTGCCCAACTTTATACACCAAGTTAAATCGCGTCACTCTTAGCAAACGTACACCTAAACGTAGCAAATACGCTACAGTTAAGGGTTTTTATCATGGAATTTGTCAGCGATCTTCATTGCTTGATAGTTGAATATCAAAATGACTTTAGATGCATGGTTATTTCCAGAGAGACAATATTGTTTTAAAGCTGACAATTGATCCAGATTTTTGCATTTTCCGAAGCCTCGACCAGCAAGCACGGACTCACAGTTAGCCGATTGTTATGTTGGCAGTGTGAGCGAAGCACTTCCGGGGAAATGGCTTTCAAAATAAAAGCCTCACAACGTTAACTCACATAGTTTACGATCAAAGTGACTAAAGTTGTGCTTAGGTACTAAACAACAATGTGGAGGAAAAAATATCAGCGACTGGGCAACTTTTAACACTTCATGTAAAAATATTTTTATATATTTTTCATGTGTGTAGTTCTAACTCTCAAATTTGCAAATAGATGTATGTTCTATTAGATGGTATGTCGAAAATATTCATTTTGATATAAATTTACCTGCACCTTAAATTAATTTAATTAAATTGTAACTTGGTGTGATGGAGTACAAACTTTCCTCAACTCACTTCCTTTTAATCATTTCCTTTAACATTTTATTCACTTGTGTTTTGATTTCCTGTCTAGATATTATAAAGTATCTGCCAACTAGCAATCTTTTCCTTTGAATATATACCTTTCAAAACCAATAAATCTGTTTGTTCAATTAATTTTTTTGAAAATTTTAAACTACATTACATATTAATTCCACAACAAACCTGAAAATGTACAATAATAAACTTCTGTCTAAAAGTCTTTTTTCACTGCAAAAAAAATTGAGAATGAACAGTGTTAAGATTAAATAAAAATCAATAAATCCCCCAAAAGCACACTTTTTCAAGTATTTTTATTTTTTTTTTTGTGCCAGAACTTTGAAAAACACAAGCCACTTCACAGGTCTTGACCTTCCATTTATGCATTTGCACATCGGGGAAAAACACAAACAATTTGAAACAAAGGTCAGTTAATTATGAAACATGCTTGTTTCTAGCTGATTCATATTTAATTAAATGCTTTATTGGTTATCAACCTCTCCTTTGTGTAATAGTTGCAACTTGTACAGTCCTCCATCAAATGATTTAAATTTCAATTGGTTACAAGTTATATAGAATACTTTAATAATTAACTCTTGGCCTTCTATTTATTCTCACTATAATGCTAATCATTAGCTTTAATCATTAAAGCCTTATTCTTTGTGTGTGTCCTTCACAATTTATACTTATCAGGATTTACAGCATTTTTCCACCAGATTTATATGTTTTAATTAAAAATCTAATATCTTTCTGACCTTGGAGCTTTAAGATGGCCTTGCCGAACTGAAAAAGCAGCTATCCAATTCTTTTGTTAATACATCTGTGCTCTTGACGTCGAACACTAGATGGAACTGTTGAATTGTTTGTTAGGTCTTGTTTGCTAAGACCTACTCGGAGACCGCCTGGGAGATGCATAGAGACTGCATTTAAGCTCTGGGATTCAAACCGATAACCGTGGCATTGTTAGTGACTCTACTGTCTGATTCATGGGAAGCTTAATTCATCGTAGACATATCTATTTTTGAGCTGTTTCACCCAGTACTTCTCAAGAGTTGGTAAACTCTAAAATACTGGCCTGATTTGGGGAATTTCCGTTAGTTTAGAAGTGTCTCCTGTCTCCACGGAGGAACATTTAAGCTCTGATCATTAAGTTACCATTGGTTTATTGGCTTTTTTTCCATTTATTGTTCAGATTAGGTGAGTGGCTAACGCCAGGCAGAGACACAGGGACTCGGGCACAAAAACAGATCCTAAACAGTGACATAAACAAAAAAATGCAAACCCCTCAAGGTGGTGAAAGGGGAAAATACATAGGGAAGAATAGAATGAGAGGAGAAAACGGTGCAGGCACAGCAAAGACGTGACGTGTTTTCTGAAAGAAAAAAAAACGTGGAAAAAGAGGTCAGCTTTTAAAAAAATGTACCAATCATCAGATGACCCGAGTTTGAGTTCACGTTGTCATTTTCCTGCCTCTCTCACAATCACGTGCTGCACCCCAATGCTATGTTGGTTGTTGTAAATGTTAAAAAAAGGTAATACATTTCAAAATATGATTATGACATTGAAATAAAACCTCAGTGTTGCTACTACTTTCCATATGTAGTTTAAGCTCCTGGCTTCCCTGACTGAACCCGCAGAATTGTGCATTCTCTTTGAGCTGAACTCATTAGTAATATGACACTATAAGGACTGAGATGAATGCATAGGGAAGAGTACAGAAAGTTTTAATAAAGAGGCTCTGAGATTTTGTGCGAAACAGTATTGAATTAGATGTGCTGTGACATTGATATGTGAACTTTTCAGGTGCGTTCACCCAATCCTAGCTTTCAGCTGACACCTGTGGCCAAAATTCAATAAATGAATAATTGAATAGATTAGCTTAAGGACCGTTTTCAATTCCAAGTTCATTCTGCCATAAAAAGAAACATAATTTTTTTTGCATTCGTTTAAGTGTTTGTGGAACCCAGACAACATCTGCCAAAATTGGTATTCAAACCAAGAGAAAGGAATAAAGACTTGCTCTGTCCTCCAACATCTATGCAGCAGGTTTGAGTTTTTGGGGAATTAACAGTTTGCTGCAGAGGAAAGCAGAGGTAAATCAATTTTCCATTTTCTTAAGACTTAACTTGTATCTGGTGTCGGGCTAATGACAGCGTGTGCTGTGGGACAGCACTCATTCATCAAAGCAGTTTTTGTTGAAGTGAAGAGCGTCCTTCCTCTCGCTGCTCGTTAGTTCCAGCAAAATTACTTCTGAGGGTTCCAGCTACCCCACGAGTAGTGTCTAGAATAAAAAGCCAAAGCAATTAAGTTGGAAATAATGGGATGTCTTGGTCTGTGCAGCCTGGGTTACCCAGGGTTCCTATCAGATATGGTCAGTGATACTTTTTATTACAATTTGAATTCTAACCAAAGCACTTCAAATGTGATAAATGAAGGGGTGAGAATCGAGCACAACAGTTTGTTTCAAAGAGAAATATCAAGAAACTGAATATATGCGATAAAGCACGTAGTGAAAAACAAGATGTTATAATGCAAGCTTATGCTGGTGCTGGTCATATAGAATACCATGAAGAAATGGATTTATTTCAGTAATTCCATTCAAAAAGTGAAACTTGTACTTGAAAAGAAGTTGAAAGAAGACACATAGGAAAAAACACATAGGAAAAATCATGGATGTTGAGCGGTTTATTCTGTTGGTCGGGGAGCTGTTTGACAAAAATGTGGAGAAAAGAGAGGATTTGTGACAAACTACTTATTTCCGGTTTCCTGTGCAAAGTCGCTCGTTTAGGTCATCCAAAGAGCAATGTTTCATTGGTCATTCTCTTTGCAGATCTGATCTCTCCAACAGATCTGATATGGAAATCTGACACTCTTTTTTTATGTTGGCTCCACTCGTTTATAACACAGTTAGAAGTAGCAACAATTTAAAACAGTAGAAAAGGGATATATTATGTGGCGCTATAATATAGTATACAGAAGGTGGGTTAGCATGTAGGTTGGCTACAATAAGCTATATATGGACATTATATGGTTGAGTTATAACAACTTCCTGCTTTGTGGTGAAACATTAAAATTCAGCAGACTGATTTTGTCTTCAACAAAAAAGATTCGCAATTTAACATTCAAGACTGCCAGAGATTGATGGCAATCACATGAAATCTTTTAGTGTTTTTTAAAGTACAAGGCCTGAAATTGTATCAAATTTAGTCAACACCATTTACTTCTTTGTTGGTGTTGGTCCCTTACATGAGTGTTCCAAGTTTCAGACATGTACTACAAACATATTGGATATTCCATGTTGCCGCTAGGTGAACCAGTAGGTTGCTTTATAGATGTGTTCAGTCAGGGACTCTCAACACACATGGCAAGTTAAAAACCGACCAAGCGCTGTATGGTTGAGTTATTAACAACTTTTGTTTAAGGCAAAATTTCGACTTTCAACAGCCACTGTAAACACATAAAGTCCAAAAAGCTTCATAATTTAACATCCCATTTAAAACCCTATTCATATTATTTATATTTAAGTCTTGGTACCCTACACATGTGTGCCGAATTTCATTCATCTATGTAAATTTAAACGTCTATATACATTTTTAGCGCCAAGTGCGAGGAACTATAGAGCCATATTTAAACACTCCATTTTGAAACCAAAATTACACATCCACATTCTGCATTGTGTGCAAATTATGTGACTTTCAAGTACGTTTGGGCCCCCGAGAACCATCTGAACAATTACAATATTGTTTTGCGCAGCTTCGGTGCTCGAGACCTAATAAACACTTTTTGATTGGAATTACTAAAATAAACTACTGCTTTTTCATGATATTTAAATTATTTGACAGACACCTTGTTAACATTCTGCTTTGCTCTCTTTGTGCATGCTGGTTTGAGGGGAAGAACCCCAGGAAAATAAGATTGAAGTATACGTATTTTACTTAATAAGCATAAATGAAACAAGAATTACAGAGTACTGTAGGTCGCACAGACTTGTTATGTACAACTTGGTTTGTCAGCTTAAATATAAGCAGGCAATGTCTTTTTTTGAGAGGTAACTGAGGATACCAAGGCCACTAGCTCCACAAGGTCTTCATGACTCCTGTTGCACCAGTCTTTTTTGGTCCTACAGGCTTCAGGATCTTGTGTATTGTCCTCGAGTGATTGTTCATCAACAAATGATCCTGTTTTTAACTCTCCGCAGCTCACTCTGCTTGTTCTCTTTTTAACTGCAGACCAGTGTTTCTTTGTATTCAGAGAGACTCTTTTTACAAATAATTTACTGATCATCTCTATATGCTTATTAAAAGTATTGGTCTTTTAGTATGTGAATAATATTTTTCTTACTGTAATGATTTAGTATCACCCTGAATATACACATATCAAAAGTTAATATCAGACCCAAATATATATATTTCCAACAGTCTGAATTTTAAACAACGCCCCTACTGAAATCTTTTGTTTTAGATAGAATTAGTTGTGCCAAAATGCTAAGATAACATTTTATTCTAAGGCATGTTTTTTTTATAGAAATTTGTGATATCCAAATAATTAGACCTCTATGGACAGTACAAAGTAAACGAGAAATCCAGTTCAAGTCCCTTTAATTTGTGTAAACAAGCATGTCAGACACATAGAGTTGCAGAGTTCTGGGTTAATTCAGTTTCTCATTAGCAGCAAACAACAGGAAGTGATTTTGCGCTCTGCTCATTGCCATTCTAAAAAGCAGTTCAGTTTCTAAATACATCTTGAAGAAATATGACAGTATGTGCAAAGTTAAATAGAGTTTGTGTTCAGGGAAATGTAATCAATGGCAGAACAGTAAAGCTTTCATTAGCAACAACAGAAGATGAATTCAGGGAACAATGAGGGAAGTTGGCAGGATATGAAAACAAATGTAATATATTGATCAGTCATATTTGTGCCTCATCCCATTTACATTTATGCATTTGACTGACACTTTTATTCAAATGCCACTTACCTTCTAAGGAATGTATGTTCTTGCTTTCTCTGGGGTTCGTATCACTACTGACTGAGCCACAGCAAAGCCTTTGGAAGTGTAGAGATAGCAAGGGAAGGATTACAGTGTCAGGATTAGCAAAGCTATCAAAAGGTTTCATCAGTGAATATAGAGTTTAAATCATGTCATTATTTACTTATTTTATTAATTCAAAAAGAAATCAAACAGATTTATTCCTGAATTATTATATAAAGTAAATATACCTTGTGCATTGTATTCACTAGCTGTTAACAGCCACAAAATGAAATGGCGGTAAAAATCTATAAGATCAGTATTTTTTTCCTTTTATTGCACAAATCTCTTTGTCTAACTCAGCTCTAATAAAAATACTAAAAAGTAAACTGGATTTTTACCCTTTGATTACCAACACCTCGTGATGTTTCTGATGCCGCAGAACCATAGCTCAGATCATAAAGACATAGGGGTTGGTTTGTATCACTCATGGGGACATTGAACATCGTACTCTGTCTCTCTAGCCATCAGGCTGTTCACCACAGCAACCAGTTGCTCTCTTTAGGAAATCATAGAGACATGAGGTTGGGTTATGCTACTCATAGTGACTTTTTGTAAATGTACATTTAAACAGCACTTTTAAAAGTCAACATCAAAGTTTGAGTATAGTGATCAAGTTACCATAACAACTTCCTTATTATACATGTGATTGTAAACATTATAAACCCACCCGAGATGATAAAAAAGACAGAGTGTTTCTTTTAAAAAAAGGACTGTTTAAAACAGGCCTACTAACCGGCTGCTGTGGTGACTTTACCACAGTAACACACATTGCTTTCACTTATTGACAGATTCCCCCGTGGTCATTGCCTGGGTTACAATGTCATTATGTGACCATGTTAGCCATGTTAGAAGCATATAACTTCTATTGGCTTTGGATGAAATAAATAACAAAACAAATATTATATGTACATGTATAGTTACCATCCCATTTAGCTTCAAACAAACTGCCAACTTTTAACACCTCATGTTGAGTCTTCCTATGTTTTTTTTTGGCTTCATAATTTATAAACCCCATGAAATATTTCCACAGTCTGCAGTAAGGCTGTCATATTCCATTCTGAGCACTGAACATCAGTCTTACTTCCACTCGAGCTCTTTACACTGTCGAAACACATCTAATATTTACTTTTTTATCACAAGCTACACAGGAGGCCCTATTAGATGTAAGGTACACAGAAGGGCACAGGTAAGCCAGACTTTAGTTATGCCATTTCCATACAAAAAGACTCCAGTGACTTTGATTTAACAATAAATCCCAATTTTGATATTATTGATGACAGGTTTAACTGATTTTGATTTTATTAACCTTCCTCCTGTGTTAGCTTTTCATATACATCTCTAATGTTAATGTTTTGACCCATGTCCTAAATCAGCTGTAAAATACACTAAAAGCAATTATCTCTGATGTTTTTTTCATCTTTTAGTTATCTTGTTTGGCTTCCCTTGACATGAAAATTGTTAGTTTCAATGCCTCAGCTCTTTTTTTTCAATATGTCCCTCTTTTTTAATACAAAAAAAAATGGTAGAATGAACCTCAAGATAAAAATGGGTTATAGACTCATCCCTAAAAAAAGGGATGTTTATTTTCACATTTAAATTTTTATATATATATATATTTATACTGAGAAGGAGGCAAAAAGTATATATTTTTAAACAATACAACTTTAATACAAACACAAAATCAAAATCTAGCACAAAATATAGAATTGCAAGGTCACGCAGTCAACAAAACAATAGCCAGAAATCCCCCCTGCGATGTAAGTTCTTCTTTGTGCAATTTTGCAAGACAAGCATAAGGAACATTGTAGATATACAGGGATTTTGAACAACAGATCCACATCTCACCTTTAGAAAAGTGTAGAGACATGGGGTGTTGGTTTGAAGTTAATTACATAGTCAAAGACTATTTTTATCCTTTAAACCAAATCATTTAATCTATGTTTCATTTACAGAAAAATGTAGCCATATGGTGGTTGGCTTGCTTCATTATGGTGACAAGAATAACTTACATGACATCACTGACCTTCCATAGCAACTAAACAGAATATCCTGGCAACCTTTAGAGCATCTCCGGACAACACAGAGTCCAGGGGTTTGGTTGTATCACTTTCGTTTACTAAAGTGGCCAACTTTTAATACTTTTATACGGCTCTTTCTTATTATATTATCATATAGCGCAATATATGGCATTTTTAAATGATTCTAGCAGTATTGTGGTCCCAGTAATGCTTTCTGATGGCATTGACGCTTGTTGTTCGGGATGTTTTCAACCACTCCAGGGTGATTTTGAGTGTAAATTTGGCTTTTTCTGTTTTTCAACAAATTAAGTGTTTTTTATTTTTTATTTTTACACATATATGGGGTTTTAAAACCATGTAAAACCATATATGGTTTTAAAAAACTCAAAAGTTTGCTCAAAAAATTTGCTACCCTTTTGTGTTGTTTTTGGCTGTTAATAGCCAATAAATTAAACTGCTGTAAAAATAGAGCAAATCAATATGTGTTTACATTTGTTTCTTTATCTACCCTAGTGTTAATCAAGAATATTACGTTTTTTTTTACACTTTAAGTTCCAAGATCTTACTTGATGTCACCGATTTCTTAAAAAAAAATCAATTATTTTTTCAATATAAAAACTGATTTGACCTTTTATCACATTCTTGAACATAACAAACATAAGTAACAACATTAACATTGATGCATTTTGAGTTTTTCTTTTTTTGTCTCCCTCATGTATTGTTCATGCTCCATTGATTTCCATTATAACAGCTTTGTTTGACTGCAAAGCCACAACATCAAATAATTATGAATTCTTGATTGTTGGTGGTCATTCCTGTTCGATTTTTGGATGTTATTATGCCATAAATTGCTAAAACATAGTTAACTGTTTTGTGATTAAACTAATATTGATGAGTTATCAATCGGTGGTACATTTGTATTGCTATGACCAATTACAACCCACGGATTTTCAACATTTCAGTATCTTTGCATTCTGTTAAATAAAAAATAAAATTCTAATATGGAATTACTAGATGAGGGTATATTCTTTTTCCCGTGTAAAATGATGACTGGTAACAAAAGATGCTAAGAGAGATCCTTGTCTCAACCTGCGAGACCATAAATTAGTAATGTTTTTTCAACATTGCATATTTATTTATTGCTCTTTTTTCAGGTTTTCACATTCATTGAGCAATGTTATGAAGCAGTTATCTAACCCTCAGCCGGACCATTGCTGGTCTGATCCACAGCCAGGGTCCTTTCCGCTTGCATGGTCTCCCTCTACGTCCATGGGTTTAACGATGCAGGCATTTCGTTTTCCTGTGAGATTTGTTTATTTGGTGCTCAATATGCAACTGGTTCTGTCTTTTAGTGGAGTCAAGGTCCTAAGCAGGCAACTACTAGACCAGACCTCTGCATGTGCTGCTGGTATTGTGTTAAGTGCTGTCTCTCCTTGAGTTTATGTGTACTGGGTGGTACAGATTTTAGAGATTCTTCGCTGCCCTCCAGCTCCTGGCAGATAGAGGCCTCCATTTTAATTGGAACATTGACTGTGCATGTGTGTGTTTTTTGGCTGGCCCTGCAATGTAGGTGGTTAATGCAGCTAATTGTGTCGCTATAGAGGATAGGCGTCATCGTTTCTTTTCACAGAGATGATGCAGCTTTCATTTTCAACTGTTCTTAATCCACCACTGAATCTCTCCCCTCACAATATACACAACACTGCTAAGTCTCATATTTCACTTGTTCTCCTGGAGAATGTAACAGAAAGGGAAATATCTAATTAGTATTTCCAATTAATTTTCACATTTCTCGGCTATGTGGCTTTTCCTGAGTGTTTTATAGTTATTCAATCACTGAACCCAATTAAAACCCCTTTTGCATGACACTGTATAATGCAGCCATACCTATTATTATCTTACCTCTCACAATCATGACTCTGGATGCCACTGCGAAACTGAACATGTCAAGTGCTTTGACTTGATGAAAAAGTTCATTTTTATTCATAAAATTATTTATGTTTGATCACAGGCTGAAAAAGGCTTTTTATTTGTTTCAATTTTGGATATTTAGAACGCAAACTTTGTCTTTCATTTAGGGTTTAAATGTCTTTTATTTTAAAATAAAACTTTATGTGTGGCTTTAGCATTTTTGATTCATTTTGATTCATCGATTCATTGCACATGTAATGCGCCGCTGCCGAGGAGAAGAGGAGTCAGTCTGAGCAGCGTGCAGAGGAAGGTTGACTATTTCCCTCTGCCGGGAGCAGAAGATGAATGCCACGAGAGGTGCCCAATGACCGGGTCTAGAATGTTGCCGCCAGGCCAGCCCCAGTCACTGGGGCTCGGTTGGATTCACATCCCCTAGAGGAGGATGCCGTGCACTGCACTGCCCATTTTCCGACAAAGAGTCGATGACAGGGCGCATGGATCCAGTGACCATGGAGTCCGGGACATGGCGGATGCACCTACACAATGGAATCTCAAAACTCTGGTCAGGAAACCCATCTGCCAATGAAACAAATGGGGTGAAGACACCCTGGAGTACCTCAGCTCACTACCCAGGAGCCGCACTCGTCTATCCAGCTTACCACCAACCCTGACAGAGCACTGAGTGACTCTTTTTAATCACTTTAATGGTGCCATTTTTAATGAAACGCCCTGAACACCTTTGAACCAGACCAGTGTGTCTGTGTCTCTCTCGCCACCTGCTAAAATACATAAATACCCCCATTTATGGTATTTATGCAGTTGTGAGTAAAACATCAAAATAAAGAAGCGTTTGTTTTTATTGATTGTCAAAATAAACGTTAGTTGCCGTTTTACAAACTAAACACCTCATCCTCCAATAGTTCGCAGAAAATTTATGGAGACTTTCACTGGACTATAGGGGGTGTTTCACAGCATAGATGTTCTTTTAAAGTCTTAAAAGGTCACTTTTAACCATTAATTTAAGGATATTTTTAAGGAACACTTCATTTTTTATGTAGGTTACCCTTTGCAACACTACTTATTATCTCAGATGAAAATGGAAAATGAATCTGTGCCAATCTTCCTTTAAGGCAAGCTCATGTCCCTGTATCAGTCACCATCTGAATGTAGCTTTCCAGATTATGTGTGCTTTTAGTGTCCGAACTTTGACATGTAAGTAATTTGCAATTAATAGAGAAGTCTCTGAACAACCTCCCCGACTCCTGTCATCTGGCATCCTCCTAATCAGACTCTGGACACCTCAAAGCCTTGCTGAGCTCTAGCCACTTCCGGAGCTGAGGTTTCTCACTGACTGCTGATTAAAGTCTGTTCTCTTTAATGAGCAGAGTTTCCCTTCCCCCTCATTCCTTCACCCTTCAGCATATGTGAAGTCTTTTGGGACCATTGGCTGAAAATTGATTTCATTGTTTGTAGCCAGTAGATATTGGTTTCAGGCTGGAGCATTCAGGTGTCAAGTTGTTCTATGCAGTTCCCCCATGAGATACTTAGCGTCTTTGTTATTCGTTTGGCACTCGATTTTAAATCTGTTCTTTTTTTCAGACAGATTTCCCAAGATCAATCAAAGGGACCTGTTGTTCTCTGTAATATCCTTGAGCCGCGGTTGCTGATCTGATGAGTTACCTGTTTGTGAGAATATTGTTTGCATTATGCAAGATTTTGTTTTGTAGATAAATAAGTGTTCTAGATCACACTAGACCCTGCCTTCTTTCAGATACCACCAGCTACTTGTGATCAGCCACCAACATTATAAAACGCATGATTTGAATCTTTATTAACCTAGAAAATTATATTTTCTCTGAAAAAATTCATTGGAACTTAATGACTCATTATTTCATTTTGATTAACAAGATTCATACGCTTGAGTCTTTCTATCAAATATTTTTTTTTGCCAAGATTTAACAAGAATTCAATGAAAGGACGTACATTTATGCACAAATTCCTTTTGTGAACAGTATTAAAAGACCTTGAAGATGTCTTGAGAAAAATTTTAATGTCTCATAAATGCATGCTTCAGGGAATTTGTACATTATTTTGACAGGAGCAGTGTGAAAAGGTTAAAATAAAGATGTGAATCTAATTATTGATTTGAATCAATGTAACATTTGAATGAATTTAATTCCATACATTTTGTGTCAGTTGTATTGGCTAAAATTTATTGATTGGTTCAAAATTCACAATATCCCATAGCAGTATGTGTGTTTGAAATGCATGCAGGGTCTGATAGAATGCAGAGCAACGAAAGCGTCTAAGAAGATTGTAGAATATAGTAAAAACAACATTCCTCAACATCAATTTGCAAAGGCTTTGCAAATCCCATCATCTACAGCTGTGGTTCACAGCTTTTCCTTCCTGGGGGCAAGCAGAGTGGTCCAAGGCTGAGTCTTGCAGAGCGCATGTAATTTACACAACCAACACAAACCAAGCAGATCGCTCTGTGCAGATCTTTTGAAGATATTTTATTTCTTACCTTGGAGGAATTTGAACAGATTTTTTTGTGTTGAAAAAGTTTATTTAGCAAGGGTCACACTTCCACATTTCTGTCACCCAGGGCCCATTTCAGGGCACAGTACAGAGAGGACATGAAAAGGAAAGACGAACAATTACGTAGACAACTACAGAAAGAATATACAGGGTGTTACACAGTTGCTGCCCACTTATCTACCCAAAGCCCACTTAAAACGGTTTTTAGACCTGATTTGAACGAAACAGGATCTCAGCACGACTAGGAGATGTTTGGAGGCAGAGCGGAGCATGCGCTCTAGGTAGAGTGTGCAGTTAATAGTTCTGCCATGTAAAAAGGTGCCATTCCATGTGGGGATCTAAAGTGAGAACTTAATTTAATCCACAGTTTCATGTTGTCTGTCAATTTGTAAATATTGGAAAATCTGGCAACTGCATTTTTTTTATGCTATTTTTGGTTCTGTTCACTAAAGTCCCCTATCCTTCCGTTTGAATTAAGTAGGAAGAAAGCAACCCACCGCCTAATGTTGAATTTTGATTTCAAATATAATGTGTAGGTTTCTAAAAGGTTAGTTGTTTTGATATTTTAGCTTTAAACA
Source organism: Danionella cerebrum (assembly GCA_007224835.1). Classification (NCBI taxonomy): domain Eukaryota; kingdom Metazoa; phylum Chordata; class Actinopteri; order Cypriniformes; family Danionidae; genus Danionella; species Danionella cerebrum. The sequence continues at coordinate 126,625 of SRMA01027219.1, read as the reverse complement.
ACCTAATCCAAATTAAAATGTGAGAAAATCGTGATCGTTTCATTTAACAGAGCCAGAATCGGTGCCATCTAGTGGTGAAAAGGAGGGATAACCTAATATCTGTGATATGGCTTGTGATTCTCAAATTTCTGGACAAAATAGCACAAAAAGTGCTTGGAGCAGTGTATGAGGTTTGGAAAATGTTTTTGGTACAATTTTCACATTGTTTTGACCTTGTCTTCGCTTTTTGGGAGGATTTATACATTTTTATTTTGTATGAACACTTTACATTTTTGTTAAAAACATAAAAGGACTGGTCATTTTTGCTGTAAAAAAGACAAATGTAATATTCAGACTTGTATTTATTTTTTGTACAATTTCAGGTTTGTTAAGGAATTATTGTGTAATGCTAAGGAAAAAAGGTAAAAAAATCTGGGGTTGCAATAAAAAATGTATCACGCATTGCCACAAAAGTAAATTATAAGTGTAAAGTAGTAAAGACGTGTAAGGGTTAAAACAAATATAGACATTATCTTTTATCTCTGCGCATGAGTATTCAACTCTTGTTGGCCAGCTACTACCATGACATTATTGTTGGCACTGAGCTGAATGTCTCAAGTGTCATCAGTCTAACCCGGCAGATTTTGAAATGTAATGTAATGTCACATAATAATTTCACATTTCTATTACATGCATTTTATGATTTTCATTTGGAGAATGTTCCTACAACTCTATTAAATCATTTGGCAAGTTAATGATTCAGAGAAATCATGGAGTGTGATTTTTATAAGAGATGAAAGTGATATCTGTACAACCTGAAATGATATTAAAGGGAAATAATGTCCCATACTGCTTTTAGAAGGAAGGATGCAGCATATGACTAATGACACAAGCTGCCCTTGCCTCATAAGCCATAAATAATTCTTTCTCCTGCACATTTACAGGGTGTAATTTAATATTTGAACTGACGCTTCTGGGTATTGGGGTGTTAGTCATTTCCTCATCTGTTGGAATTGCACACACTGGATTTGTTCAGGACCCAGTTCAGGGGCACTTATCAAACAATAATGTTATACTTGGCAAGCACTATCTAGAAACAGCCAGAGGAAGTGTTTCAAAAGCTTTTATGACAAATATATTGTCATTGTATGA
>SRMA01027219.1:102668-120964 GCA_007224835.1 Danionella cerebrum | reverse complement strand
CAGCTCTATCTCAGCTTTGAAAAGTCATAGAGACATGTGGGTTGATGTATTGACATGGGGAACAATGTGTTAGGTCACTGACCCCTCCATAGCAATCAGACTGGTTACCATAGCAACCAATATGGCATGTCTCTATCTCAGCTTAGGAAAATCATAGAGAGATGGGGGTTGCTGTATTTTACCCGTATAGATATGGGGAGCAATATATTAGGTCAGCGACCCCTACATAGCAACCAAACTGGTGACCATAGCAACCAATATGGCGCAGCTCTATCTCAGCTTTGGAAAGTCATAGAGACATGGGGGTTGATGTATTGACATGGGAACAATGTGTTAGGTCACTGACCCCTCCATAGCAACCAGACTGGTTACCATAGCAACCAATTTTGCATGTACCTATCAGCTCAGGAAAATCATAGAGACATGGGGGTTGCTGTAATTTACTCGTATTCATATAGGGAACAATATATTAGGTCAGCGACCCCTCCATATCAACCACACTGTTACCATAGCAACCAATATGGCGTATCTCTATCTCAGCTTACGAAAGTCATAGAGACATGGGGTTGGTGTATTTTACTCGTGTTGACATGGGGAACAATATGTTAGGTCACTGACCCCTCCATAACAACCAGACTGGTTACCATAGCAACCAATTTTGCATGTACCTATCTCAGCTTATGAGAATCATAGAGACATGGGGGTTGGATTATGTTATTGTTGCGGAATTGACAACATTTAAAAAAATAGGTATTAACGGTACCAACGCAAGCCAACATCGAAGTTTGCGTGCAAACTTTAAAATCTAGTTATTCTTCTTCTTCTTCCGTTTCTTAAAAAAAAAATTCTACCGTCATCTCCTCCTAGCCCGTTCGAGCTACTGTCACGAAACTTTCCACACACCTCAAAGCTGTTATGTAGTTTGTTGCTATGTCTTTACGGACCGATTTGACCAGCGGTTTCCCTAAAAATCATGTAAATCTCCCAAAAAAAGCTTAAAATTTTTTCTCGATGGGGGCCCCTAGAGTGGTGATGTCATCGCCCACTCTAACTTCGAGTAAGCTCAGTCTTGTTGATACTTGCTAAAATACTTTAGTTTTCTTAAATAAAAATTAACCTTTACACACACATTTTATATGTAAATGGTAGAGATTTTTGTCCTCTTTCAGTTGGTGTTGTTTAAGTTTTTTAATAACACACCGTTTTTACTCCAGGTGGCCTAAACCACAAGGAGTGCACATAATTGCTCCATTCACCTCCATTCAAAAATTCTGCCAGCAAATGTTTCAAATCTCAATCGAAGGCTATTTCTAACTCGCCATAAATCATTCAAAACCTTATCACAGCTTCACAAATTTTATACCATTCTCTTCCTTAAAATCTTCTGATTCTAACAGTCAAGAAAGTATTTCAATATGTCTGGTCCTTCTTTCGTAATCCTTATTTGTTTGAGGCATGGAAATCGGATTTTCTCCAGCAGATTTGCCATCGTTTGAAAATCTGACAGTTGAATTTCCAACTGCAGCTGACTCGTTTGAAAATCTGGCAGTTGATAACTCCAGCAGGTGCAAGCTGATTTCAAATAAGTAGGTCAAAGGTGTCTCATAGACTTTCAATGGCCCATTGAAATGAATGGAGCATGAATCCCATGAATCCTATTGTAAAGAGCTTCTGTAATTGATTGACACTGGAAAGTCATACGAGCATTAAGGAAGCAAATCACTTATCCAGCCAATCATTGCTTGTGATTTAACATAAAATAATTAAGCCACACCCACTTTTTGACATAACTTTCGATGTCAAATATCTTCTAAACAGAACACAGTACAGACATGGGGGTTGCTTTATATTATTCTAAATGTAAAGTAGATTACAACATGATGTCACTGACTCCTCCATAGCAACCAAATTGTTTACCATAGCAACTAAATTGGCATATCTCTATCTTGGGTTAGGAAAATGCTAGAGACTTGGGGGTTGGTAAGCTTCACCCATACTGACAGCTGAAACATTATATCATGTCAATGACTCCTCCATAGCAACCAGACTGGTTACCATAGCAACCAATATGGCATGACTCTCTCTCAGCTTAGGAAAATCATAGAGACATGGGGGTTGCCGTATTTTACCCGTATTGATATGGGGAACAATATGTTAGGTCAGCGACCTCTCCATAGCAACCAGACTGGTTACCATAGCAACCAGACTGGTTACCATAGCAACCAATATGGCGCAGCTCTATCTCAGCTTTGGCAAGTCATAGAGACATGGGAGTTGATGTATTGACATGGGGAACAATGTGTTAGGTCACTGACCCCTCGATAGCAATCAGACTGGTTACCATAGCAACCAATATGGCATGTCTCTATCTCAGCTTAGGAAAATCATAAAGAGATGGGGGTTGCTGTATTTTACCCGTATAGATATGGGGAGCAATATATTAGGTCAGCGACCCCTCCATAGCAACCAAACTGGTTACCATAGCAACCAATATGGCGCAGCTCTCTCAGCTTTGGAAAGTCATAGAGACATGGGGGTTGATGTATTGACATGGGGAACAATGTGTTAGGTCACTGACCCCTCCATAGCAACCAGACTGGTTACCATAGCAACCAATTTTGCATGTACCTATCTCAGCTCAGGAAAATCATAGAGACATGGGGGTTGCTGTAATTTACTCGTATTCATATGGGGAACAATATATTAGGTCAGCGACCCCTCCATAGCACCCACACTGTTACCATAGCAACCAATATGGCGCAGCTCTATCTCAGCTTACGAAAGTCTTAGAGACATGGGGGTTGGTGTATTTTACTCGTGTTGACATGAGGAACAATATGTTAGGTCACTTACCCCTCCATAGCAACCAGACTGGTTAGCATAGCAACCACTTTTGCATGTACCTATCTCAGCTTATGAGAATCATAGAGACATGGGGGGTTGGATTATGTTATTGTTGCGGAACTGACAACATTTAAAGAAATAGGTATTAACGGCACCAACACAAGCCAACATCGAAGTTTGCGTGCAAACTTTAAAATCTAGTTATGTTGGCTTGCAGAGCCAACATATTGTTATTGCTCTTAAACTTATTATGTTGGCTTGCTTGCAAAGCCAACATATTGATATTGCACTTAAACTTATTATGTTGGCTTGCTTGCAAAGCCAACATATTGATATTGCTCTTAAACTTATTAGTGTGAATGCAGAGGCATTCACACTATTGTTATCCTACGTATTTATTAGTGTGAATGCAGAGGCATTCACACTATTGTTATCCTACGTATTTATTAGTGTGAATGCAGAGGCATTCACACTATTGTTATCCTACGTATTTATTATTATTTTTATTCCCCCCCTTTTTTTAGAAGCCAACTACTTCAGCATACTTTGCACTAGAAACACCATTCAAACTTTAAAATGTTCAGCTTTTTTCAGACTAGGTTGCTATTACATATCACTTTTCAAACTTTTATACTTTTTATAAAATTTAACTTTATTTAAAATATTTTTCCCATTGAAATGAATGGGAAACACTTCAAATCTCTTTCAATCTTCAGCTTTTTTTCAACCTTCATATCTTCAGCATACTTTAAGCTAGAGCAATCATTCAAATTTTAAACAATTCAGCACATTTACAGCTTTTAAAATATGTTTTCAGCTTTTTCATATCTTTTACAGATTTTTTATAAATTTAAGTTTAAGTTTAATAAAGAATTTGGATTTTGACCTAATTCTGCTCCACTCTAGCTTCCACTCTAATTTTTCACATCTCAAACTTCTTGATATATTCCTCTCTCCTAAACTAAACTTTACCCTTTACGGACAAATTTTATATTAAAGTAGTAGAGAAATTTGTCCTCTTTCCAAAGATGCAGTTGTTTTTTTCATATGACCTACGGTTTTTAAACTAGGAGGGCTAAACCTTAACGAGGGAAGCAAATTGCTCCATTAAGATCAATGCATTTCACCCAGAAGAGTATGCTCCAAAGTTTTAAATTAAGGCTTTTTCTAACTCGCCATAACTCCTAGATTTTTCCACATATCGTTAAAAATTTTACATCATAATCTTCATTGAGGCCTTCTGCTTCTCACAAAGAAAGAATCATCTCGATATGTCTTACGGTTCTTCTGTAATGTTTATTTGTTTTAGGCATGGTCAACATCTGAAAAATGTCTCCTCGATTCGAAAAGTGGCAGTTGGAGCCAGCTGTTAATCAACTAATTTGAATAACGAAATTTGATTGGCTTAGCCTTCCCATAGACTCACAATGGGCCAGAGAGATGCATTGCTGCCATTCATTTCAATGGGGCAATTGATTCCCATATGATACTATTGTAAAATAGCTTTTGTAATTGGTTCACAATGGAGAGTCATAGCAACATTAAGGATGCATATAGCTAATCCAGCCAATCAATGCTTATGATTTAACATTAATTCAACAAGCCACGCCCACTTTTCAACATCATTTTTGAATGTCAAATATCTTCTAAGTGGAACATAGTAGAGACATGGGAGTTGTTTTATATTGATCTAAGTTGAATGTAGATTAGAACATGATGTCACCAATTCATCCATAGCAACCAGATTAATTTCCATAGCAAGCCAATTGACACATCTCTATCTCAGCCCAGGAAAATGCTAGAGACACAGGAGTTGGTCTAATTGACTTATAGTCACACAGGGAACATTATATAATGTCAATGACCCCTCCATAGCAACCATAATGGTAACCATAGCAACCTGATTGACACATATCTATCTCAGCTTAGGAAAATGCTAGAGACATGGGGGTGAGTTTGTTTCACTAATAGCGACCCCGGGAACATTCATTGAGATACCTGACCCTCCATAGCAACCATACTGGTTACCATAGCAACCCAGTTGACACATCTCTATCTCAGCTTAGGAAAATGCTAGAGACATGGGGTGAGTTTGTTTCACTAGTAGCGACCCCGGGAACATTCATTGAGGTACCTGACCCTCCATAGCAACCATACTGGTTACCATAGCAACCCAGTTGACACATATCTATCTCAGCTTAGGAAAATGCTAGAGACATGGGGGTGAGTTTGTTTCACTAGTAGCGACCCCGTGAACATTCATTGAGGTACCTGACCCTCCATAGCAACCATACTGGTTACCATAGCAACCCAGTTGACACATTTTTATCTCAGATTTGGAAAGCGACAGAGACACTGGAGTTGGTCTAAATGACTTGTAGTCACACAGGGAACCTCATATAATGTCACTGGCCCCTCCATAGCAACCATACTGGTTACCATAGCAACCAAATTGACACATCTCTATCTCAGTTTAGGAAAATGAGAGAGACACGGGAGTTGGTCTAAATGACTTGTAGTCACACAGGGAGCATTATATAATGTCACTTACCCCTCCATAGCAACCATACTGGTTACCATAGCAACCGAATTGAGACATCTCTATCTCAGCTTAGGAAATTGAGAGAGACACAGGAGTTGGTCGAAATGACTTGTAGTAACCCAGGGAACATTATATAATGTCACTGACCCCTCCATAGCAACCATACTGGTTACCATAGCAACCCAATTGACACATCTCTATCTCAGCTTAGGAAAATGAGAGAGACACGGGAGTTGGTCTAAATGACTTGTGGTAACACAGGGAACATTATATAATGTCACTGGCCCCTCCATAGCAACCATACTCGTTACCATAGCAACCAAATTGACACATCTCTATCTCAGCTTAGGAAAAGGAGAGAGACATGGGAGTTGGTCTAAATGACTTGTAGTCACACAGGGAAAATTATATAATGTCACTGACTCCTCCATAGCAACCATACTGGTTACCATAGCAACCAAAATGGCACATCTCTATCTCAGCTTAGTAAAATGAGAGAGACACGGGAGTGGGTCTAAATGACTTGTTGTCACACAGGGAACATTATATAATGTCACTGACCCCTCCATAGCAACCATACTGGTTACCATAGCAACCAAATTGGCATATATCAGCTTTGGAAAATGCTAGAGACATGGGGGTTGTTTTGTTTCACTCATAGTGACACTGGGAACAATCTATTATTTAAATGACCTGTCCTGAGCGACCAGACTTTTTACCACAGCAACGCAATTGCCATATCTTTATCTTAGGTTAGGAAAATGCTAGACAGAATTTCAACTTACTTATATTATACCTTTCAGCTTCCACTTTAAACTTTTGACACTTTAAACTTTCAAAAGTTTCACCTTCAGCTTCCACTTTCTATTTTTGACACTTTCAACTTTACAATGCTTCACCTTTCAACTTTATACGTTTTCAACTTTAAAATGTTTCACCTTTCAGCCTCCACTTTCAACTTTTGATATTTTCAACTTTACAATGTTTCACCTTTCAGCTTCCACTTTCAACTTTTGACACTTTCAACTTTCTAATATTTTAACATTCAGCTTCCACTTTCAACTTTATAATTTCAACTTTACAATGTTTCAGCTTCAGCTTTCAAATTTTGACACTTTTCAAATTACAGTGTTTCACCCTTTAGCTTCAACTTTCAACTTTTGACACTTTTAACTTTGTAATGTTTCACCATTCAGCCAAGGAATTCAGCAATTTTAAGCATTCTCTTTCAGCTCTCTGCATTCACACGCATTTTCCGCTAGGAAATGCACTTTCTAGTTATTATTATTTTTTTTATTCTTATTCCCCCCCTTTTTCCGGAGCCTACTACTTCAGCATACTTTGCGCTAGAAACACCATTCAAACGTCAAAACGTACAGCTTTTTTTGCTCTATGTTGCTCGTATAAAGCTTTTTGATATCTTTTATACTTTTTATAAAATTTAACTTTATTTAAAATATTTTTCCCATTGAAATGAATGGGACGACTCTTCAAATCTCTTTAAATCTTCAGCTTTTTTTCAAACTTCATAACTTCAGCATACTTTCAGCTAGAGCAATCATTCAAATTTTAAACAATTCAACACATTTTCAGCTTTTAAAAGCTCTTTTCAGCTTTACATATCTTTTACAGATTTTTATAAATCACAGTTTAAGTTTAATGAAGAATTTGGATTTTGACCTAATTCTGCTCCACTCTAGCTTACACTCTAATTTTTCACATCTCAAACTTCTTCATCAATTCCTCTCTCCTAAACTAAACTTTACCCTTTATGGACAAATTTTATATTAAAGTGGTAGAGAAATTTGTCCTCTTTCCAAAGATGCAGTTGTTTCTTTCATATGACCTACGGTTTTTAAACTAGGAGGGCTAAACCTTAACGAGGGAAGCAAATTGCTCCATTAAGATCAATGCATTTCACCCAGAAAATAATGCTTGAAGGTTTTAAATTAAGGCTTTTTCTAACTCGCCATAACTAATAGAATTTTCCACATATCTTAAATTTTTTTTACACCATAATCTTCATTGAGGCCTTCTGCTTCTCACAAAGAAAGAATCATCTCGATATGTCTTACGGTTCTTCTGTAATGTTTATTTGTTTGAGGCATGGTCAACATCTGAGAAATGTCTCCTCGATTCAAAAAGTGGCAGTTGGAGGCAGCTGTTAATCAACTAATTTGAATAACGAAATTTGATTGGCTTAGCCTTCTCATAGACTCACAATGGGCCATAGAGATGCATTGCTGCCATTCATTTCAATGGGGCAATTGATTCCCATACGATCCTATTGTAAAATAGCTTTTGTAATTGGTTCACAATGGAGATTCAAAGCAACATTGAGGATGCATATAACTAATCCAGCCAATCATTGCTTATGATTTAACAAAAATTCATCAAGCCACGCCCACTTTTCAACATCATTTTTGAATGTCAAATATCTTCTAAGTGGAACATCGTAGAGAGATGGGAGTTGTTTTATATTGATCTAAGTTGAATGTAGATTAAACATGATGTCACCAACTCATCCATAGCAACCAAATTATTTACCATAGCAACCAAATTGACACTTCTCTATCTCAGCCTAGGAAAATGCCAGAGACACCGGAGTTGGTCTAATTGACTTGTAGTCACACAGGGAACATTATATAATGTCAATGACCCCTCCATAGCAACCATACTGGTAACCATAGCAACCCAAATGACACATTTCTATCTCAGCTTAGGGAAACGAGAGAGACACGGGAGTTGGTCTAAATGACTTGTAGTCACACAGGGAACATTATATAATGTCACATACCCCTCCATAGCAACCATTCTGGTTACCATAGCAACCAAATTGACACATCTCTATCTCAGCTTAGTAAAATGAGAGAGACGCGGGAGTTGGTCTAAATGACTTTTAGTCACACAGGGAACATTATATAATGTCACTGACCCCTCCATAGCAACCATAGTGGTTACCATAGCAACCAAATTGACACATCTCTATCTCAGCTTAGGAAAATGAGAGAGACACGGGAGTTGGTCTAAATGACTTGTAGTCACACAGGGAACATTATATAATGTCACTGACCCCTCCATAGCAACCATACTGGTTACCATAGCAACCAAATTGACACATCTCTATCTCAGCTTAGGAAAATGAGAGAGACACGGGAGTTGGTCTAAATGACTTGTTGTCACACAGGGAACATTATATAATGTCACTGACCCCTCCATAGCAACCATACTGGTTACTATAGCAACCAAATTGACACATCTCTCCCTCAGCTTAGGAAAGTGCTAGAGACATGGGGGTGAGTTTGTTTCAATAATTATGACCCCCGTAACAATCACCGAGGTAACTAAACCATCCATAGCAACCATATGGTTACCATAGCAACCCAATTGGCATATCTCTATCTCAGCTTAGGAAAATGCTAGAGACACAGGGTTGGTGTAATTTACCTGTAGTCACTCAAGGAACATTATATGATGTTACTGACCCCTCCATAGCAACCAGACGTGTTACCATAACAACCCAATTGGCATTTCTCTAACTCAGCTTAGCGAAATGCTAGAGAAATGGGGGTAGGTTTAATTTACTCGTAGTCACACAGATAACAATATATTATGTCTGTGAGCCCTCCATAGCAACCATACTTATTACCATAGCAACCCAATTGATTGACATTTTCAACTTTACAATGTGCCACATTTATTTTTATGTTTCAACTTTCAGCTTACACTTTCAATTTGACAATTTTAACTGTCTAATGTTTTACCTTTCAGCTTCCACTTTCAACTTTACATATTTCTGCTTTACAATGTTTCAGCTTCACCTTTCAACTTTATACGTTTTCAACTTTAAAATGTTTCACCTTTCAGCCTCCACTTTCAACTTTTGATATTTTCAACTTTGCAATGTTTCACCTTTCAGCTTCCACTTTCAACCTTTGACACTTTCAACTTTCTAATATTTTAACATTCAGCTTCCACTTTCAACTTTACATATTTCAACTTTACAATGTTTCAGCTTCAGCTTTCAAATTTTGACACTTTTCAAATTACAATGTTTCACTTTTTAGCTTCAACTTTCAACTTTTGACACTTTTAACTTTCTAATGTTTCACCGTTCAGCCAAGGAATTCAGCAATTTTAAGCATTCTCTTTTAGCTCTCTGCATTCACACGCATTTTCCGCTAGGAAATGCACTTTCTAGTTAGTGTGAATGCAGAGGCATTCACACTATTGTTATCCTACGTATTTATTATTATTATTTTTATTCCCCCCCCTTTTTTATAAGTCAACTACTTCAGCATCCTTTGGCCTAGAAACACCATTCAAACTTTAAAATGTTCAGTTTTTTTCAGACTAGGTTGCTATTACATATCACTTTTCAAACTTTTATACTTTTTATAAAATTTAACTTTATTTAAAATATTTTTCCCATTGAAATGAATGTGAAACACTTCAAATCTCTTTCAATCTTCAGCTTTTTTTCAACCTTCATATCTTCAGCATACTTTCAGCTAGAGCAATCATTCAAATTTTAAACAATTCAACACATTTTCAGCTTTTAAAATATGTTTTCAGCTTTTTCATATCTTTTACAGATTTTTATAAATAACAGTTTAAGTTTTATGAAGAATTTGGATTTTGACCCAATTCTGCTCCACTCTAGCTTCCACTCTAATTTTCCACATCTCAAACTTCTTAATCTATTCCTCTCTCCTAAACTAAACTTTAATCTTTATGCACAAAATTATTATTAAAGTAGTAGAGAAATTTGTCCTCTTTCCAAAGATGCAGTTGTTTCTTTCATAGGACCTACGGTTTTTAAACTAGGAAGGCTAAACCTTAACGAGGGAAGCAAATTGCTCCATTAAGATCAATGCATATCACCCAGAAAATAATGCTTGAAGGTTTTAAATTAAGGCTTTTTCTAACTCGCCATAACTAATAGAATTTTCCACATATCTTAAAAAATTTTACACCATACTCTTCATTGAGGCCTTCTGCTTCTCACAAAGAAAGAATCATCTCGATATGTCTTACGGTTCTTTTGTAATGTTTATTTGTTTGAGGCAAGGTCAACATCTGAGAAATGTCTCCTCAATTCAAAAAGTGGCAGTTGGAGGCAGCTGTTAATCAACTAATTTGAATAACGAAATTTGATTGGCTTAGCCTTCTCATAGACTTAGAATGGGCCATAGAGATGCATTGCTGCCATTCATTTCAATGGGGCAATTGATTCCCATATGATTCTATTGTAAAAGTGCTTGTGTAATTGGTTCACAATGGAGAGTCATAGCAACATTAAGGATGCATATAACTAATCCAGCCAATCATTGCTTATGATTTAACATAAATTCATCAAGCCACGCCCACTTTTCAACATCATTTTTGAATGTCAAATATCTTCTAAGTGGAACATCGTAGAAACATGGGAGTTGTTTTATATTGATCTAAGTTGAATGTAGATTACAACATGATGTCAACAACTCATCCATAGCCACCAGATTAATTTCCATAGCAACCCAATTGACAAATCTTTATCTCAGCCCAGGAAAATGCTAGAGACACAGGAGTTGGTCTGATTGACTTATAGTCACACAGGGAACATTATATAATGTCAATGACCCCTCCATAGCAACCATAATGGTTACCATAGCAACCTAATTGACACATATCTAACTCAGCTTAGGAAAATGCTAGAGACATGGGGGTGAGTTTGTTTCACTAATAGCGACCCCGGGAACATTCATTGAGGTACCTGACCCTCCATAGCAACCATACTGGTTACCATAGCAACCCAGTTGACACATTTCTATCTCAGATTTGGAAAACGACAGAGACACAGGAGTTGGTCTAAATGACTTGTAGTTACACAGGGAACATCATATAATGTCAATGACCCCTCCATAGCAACCATACTGGTTACCATAGCAACCAAATTGACACATCTCTATCTCAGATTAGGAAAATGAGAGAGACACGGGAGTTGGTCTAAATGACTTGTAGTCACACAGGGAACATTATATAATGTCACTGACCCCTCCATAATAACCATACTGGTTACCATAGCAACCAAATTGACACATCTCTATCTCAGCTTAGGAAAATAAGAGACACGGGAGTTGGTCTAAATGACTTGTAGTCACACAGGGAACATTATATAACGTCACTTACCCCTCCATAGCAACCATACTGGTTACCATAGCAACCAAATTGACACATCTCTATCTCAGCTTAGGGAAATGAGAGAGACACGGGAGTTGGTCTAAATGACTTGTAGTCACACAGGGAACATTATATAATGTCACTTACCCCTCCATAGCAACCAAATAATTTACCATAGCAACCAAATTGACACATCTCTATCTCAGCTTAGAAAATGAGGGAGACACGGGAGTTGGTCTAAATGACTTGTAGTCACATAGGGAACATTATATGTCACTGACCTCTCCATAGCAACCATACTGGTTACCATAGCAACCAAAATGACACATCTCTATCTCAGCTTAGGAAAATGAGAGAGACAAGGGAGTTGGTCTAAATGACTTGTAGTCACACAGGGAACATTATATAATGTCACTGACTCCTCCATAGCAACCATACTGGTTACCATAGCAACCAAAATGACACATCTCTATCTCAGCTTAGGAAAATGAGAGAGACACGGGAGTTGGTCTAAATGACTTGTAGTCACACATGGAACATTATATAATGTCACTGACCCCTCCATAGCAACCATACTGGTTACCATAGCAACCAAATTGGCATATCCCTATATCAGCTTTGGAAAATGCTAGAGACATGGGGGTTGTTTTTTTCACTCATAGTGACACTAGGAACAATCTATTATGTAAATGACTTGTCCAGAGCGACCAGACTTTTTACCACAGCAACGCAATTGCCATATCTTTATCTTAGGTTAGGAAAATGCTAGGCAGAATTTCAACTTACTTATATTATACCTTTCAGCTTCCACTTTCAACTTTTGACACTTTCAACTTTCAAAAGTTTCACCTTTAGCTTCCACTTTCTATTTTTACACTTTCAACTTTACAATGCTTCACCTTTCAACTTTATACGTTTTCAACTTTAGAATGTTTTACCTATCAGCCTCTACTTTCAACTTTTGATATTTTCAACTTTACAATATTTCACCTTTCAGCTTCCACTTTTAACTTTTGACACTTTCAACTTTCTAATATTTTAACATTCAGCTTCCACTTTCAACTTTACATATTTCAACTTTACAATGTTTCAGCTTTAGCTTTTAACTTTTGACACTTTTAACTTTATAATGTTTCACCTTTTAGCTTGAACTTTCAACTTTTGACACTTTAACTTTCTAATGTTTTACCTTTCAGCTCCCACTTTTAATTTTTAACACTTTCTACTTTCTAATTTTTCACCCTTCAGCATCCAATTTTAACTTGACATATTTCAAATTTACAATGTTTCAGCTTCAGCTTTCAGCTTTTGAAACTTTCTAATGCTTCACTCTTCAGCCAAGGAATTCAGGAATTTGAGCATTCCCTTTTCAGCTCTCTGCATTCACACGCATTTTCCGCTAGGAAATGCACTTTCTAGTTATTCTTCTTCTTCTTCTTCTGACAAAATTTCTGTCAGCTACTCGTCCTAGCCCGTTCGAGCTACAGCCACGAAACTTTCCACGGTCGTCCAAGCTGTTCCCACTCGAGTTGCTATGTCTTTTCGAACCGATTTAACCAGCGGTTTCCGTAAAAATCGCGAATTTCGGCCCAAAAATCGCCCAAGTCATTCCCTATGGGGGCCCTAGAGTGGTGATGTCATCACCCACTCTAACTTTGAGCAAGCTCAGTCTTGTTGATACTTGCACTGTTTTCTCAACTAAAAATTAACCTTTACACACACATTTTATACCTAAATGGTAGAGATTTTTGTCCTCTTTCAGTTGGTGCTGTTTTCATTTTTAAAAAACACACGGTTTTTACTCCAGGTGGCCTAAACCACAAGGAGTGCACATAATTGCTCCATTCAACACAAAAAAAAAATTCTGGTGGATTCTGTTTAAAATCTCAATCGCAGGCTATTTTTACCTCGCCATAAATCATTCACACTTTATCACAGCTTCACAAAATTTACACCATTCTCTTCCTTAAAATCTTGGGATTCTAAAAGTAAAAGAAATATTTTAATACCTCTGTTCATTCTTTCGTAATGTTTATTTGTTTGAGGGTATGGATTTCTCTAAAATGAGAAGTTGCACAGAATCAAATGAAGGCTATTTGTAGCTCGCCATAATTTTTTTATTTCTAATCACACCTTCACAAAAGTTACAGCATTCTCTTCGTTAGGGTCTTCTGCTTCTTACAAAGAAAGCATCATTTCGATATGTCTTACGGTTCTTCTATAATCTTTATTTGTTTGAGGCATGGAAATCGGATTTTCTCCAGCAGATTTGCCATCGTTTGAAAATCTGACAGTTGAGTCAGCTGACTCGTTTGAAAATCTGGCAGTTGATAACCCCAGGTGCAAGCTGATTTCAAATAAGTAGGTCAAAGGTGTCTCATTGACTTTCAATGGCCCATTGAAATGAATGGAGCATGAACCCTATAGATCCTAATGTAAAAGAGCTTCTGTAATTGATTGACACTGGAAAGTCATACAAGCATTAAGGAAGTAAATTACTTATCCAGCCCATCATTGCTTGTGAATTAACATAAATTAATTAAGCCACACCCACTTTTTGACATAACTTTCAATGTCAAATATCTTCTAAACGGAACACAGTAGAGACATGGGGTTTGCTTTATATTATTCTAAATGAAAAGTAGATTACAACATGATGTCACTAACTCCTCCATAGCAACCCAATTGTTTACCATAGCAACTATATAGCCACATCTCTATCTTAGCTTAGGAAAATGCTAGAGACTTGGGGGCTGGTAAGCTTCACCCATACTGACAGCTGAAACATATTATGTTAATGACACCTCCATAGCAACCAGACTGGCTACCATAGCAACCAATATGGCATGTCTCTATCTCAGCTTAGGAAAATCATAGAGAGATGGGGGTTGCTGTATTTTACCCGGATAGATATGGGGAGCAATGTATTAGGTCAGCGACCCCTCCATAGCAACCAAACTGGTTACCATAGCAACCAATATGGCGCAGCTCTATCTCAGCTTTGGAAAGTCATAGAGACATGGGGGTTGATGTATTGACATGGGGAACAATGTGTTAGGGTCACTGACCCCTCCATAGCAACCAGACTGGTTACCATAGCAACCAATTTTGCATGTACCTATCTCATCCCAGGAAAATCATAGAGACATGGGGGTTGCTGTAATTTACTCGTATTCATATGGGGAACAATATATTAGGTCAGCGACCCCTCCATAGCAACCACACTGTTACCATAGCAACCAATATGGCGTATCTCTATCTCAGCTTACGAAAGTCATAGAGACATGGGGGTTGGTGTATTTTACTCGTGTTGACATGGGGAACAATATGTTAGGTCACTGACACCTCTATAGCAACCAGACTGGTTACCATAGCAACTAATATTGCATGTACCTATCTCAGCTTATGAGAATCATAGAGACATGGGGGTTGGATTATGTTATTGTTGCGGAATTGACAACATATTAAAAAATAGGTATTAACGGCACCAACGCAAGCCAACATCGAAGTTTGCGTGCAAACTTTAAAATCTAGTTCTTCTTCTTCTTCTCTTTTCCTACGTCAAAATTTTACGACGCTTCTCCTCCTAGCCCGTTCGAGCTACAGCCACGAAACTTTCCACGGTCGTCCAAGCTGTTCCCACTCGAGCTGCTATGTCTTTTCGAACCGATTTGACCAGCGGTTTCCGTAAAAATCGCGAATTTCGGCCCAAAAATCTCCCAAGTCATTCCCTATGGGAGCCCTAGAGTGGTGATGTCATCGCTCACTCTAACTTTGAGCAAGCTCAGTCTTGTTGTTACTTGCACTGTTTTCTCAACTAAAAATTAACCTTTACACACACATTTTATACCTAAATGGTAGAGATTTTTGTCCTCTTTCAGTTGGTGCTGTTTTCATTTTTAAAAAACACACGGTTTTTACTCCAGGTGGCCTAAACCACAAGGAGCGCACTTAATTGCTCCATTCACCTCCATTCAAAAATTCTGGTGGATTCTGTTTAAAATCTCAATCGCAGGCTATTTTTAACTCGCCATAAATCATTCACACTTTATCACAGCTTCACAAAATTTACACCATTCTCTTCCTTAAAATCTTGGGATTCTAACAGTAAAAGAAATATTTCAATACCTCTGTTCATTCTTTCGTAATGTTTATTTGTTTGAGGGTATGGATTTCTCTAAAATGAGCAGTTGCACAGAATCAAATGAAGGCTATTTGTAGCTCGCCATAATTTTTTTATTTCTAATCACACCTTCACAAAAATTACAGCATTCTCTTCGTTAGGGTCTTCTGCTTCTTACAAAGAAAGAATCATTTCGATATGTCTTACGGTTCTTCTATAATCTTTATTGTTTGAGGCATGGAAATCGGATTTTCTCCAGCAGATTTGCCATCGTTTGAAAATCTGACAGTTGAGTCAGCTGACTCGTTTGGAAATCTGGCAGTTGATAACTCCAGGTGCAAGCTGATTTCAAATAAGTAGGTCAAAGGTGTCTCATTGACTTTCAATGGCCCATTGAAATGAATGGAGCATGAACCCCATAGATCCTAATGTAAAAGAGCTTCTGTAATTGATTGACACTGGAAAGTCATACAAGCATTAAGGAAGCAAATTACTTATCCAGCCCATCATTGCTTGTGATTTAACATAAATTAATTAAGCCACACCCACTTTTTTGACATAACTTTCAATGTCAAATATCTTCTAAACGGAACACAGTAGAGACATGGGGGTTGCTTTATATTAGTCTAAATGGAAAGTAGATTACAACATGATGTCACTAACTCCTCCATAGCAACCCAATTGTTTACTATAGCAACTATATAGCCACATCTCTATCTTAGCTTAGGAAAATGCTAGAGACTTGGGGCTGGTAAGCTTCACCCATACTGACAGCTGAAACATTATATTATGTTAATGACACCTCCATGGCAACCAGACTGGTTACCATGGCAACCAATATGGCATGTCTCTATCTCAGCTTAGGAAAATCATAGAGAGATGGGGGTTGCTGTATTTTACCCGTATAGACATGGGGAGCAATATATTAGGTCAGCGACCCCTCCATAGCAACCAAACTGGTTACCATAGCAACCAATATGGCGCAGCTCTATCTCAGCTTTGGAAAGTCATAGAGACATGGGGGTTGATGTATTGACATGGGGAACAATGTGTTAGGTCACTGACCCCTCCATAGCAACCAGACTGGTTACCATAGCAAACAATATTGCATGTACCTATCTCAGCTCAGGAAAATCATAGAGACATGGGGGTTGCTGTAATTTACTCGTATTCATATGGGGAACAATATATTAGGGCAGCGACCCCTCCATAGCAACCACACTGTTACCATAGCAACCAATATGGCGTATCTCTATCTCAGCTTACGAAAGTCATAGAGACATGGGGGTTGGCGTATTTTACTCGTGTTGACATGGGGAACAATATGTTAGGTCACTGACCCCTCCATAGCAACCAGACTGGTTACCATAGCAACCAATTTTGCATGTACCTATCTCAGCTTATGAGAATCATAGAGACATGGGGGTTGGATTATGTTATTGTTGCGGAATTGACAACATTTAAAAAAAAAAGGTATTAACGGTACCAACGCAAGCCAACATCGAAGTTTGCGTGCAAACTTTAAAATCTAGTTATTCTTCTTCTTCTTATTCTTCTTCTTCTCTTTTCTTCTGACAAAAATTCTCAACACTACTCCTCCTAGCTCGTTCGAGCTACAGCCACGAAACTTTCAACACACCTCAAAGCTGTTATGTAGTTTGTTGCTATATCTCTTCGGACTGATTTGATCAGCGGTTTCCGTAAAAATCGCAAATTTCGGCCCAAAAATCGCCCAAGTCATTCCCTATGGGAGCCCTAGAGTGGTGATGTCATCGCTCACTCTAACTTTGAGCAAGCTCAGTCTTGTTGATACTTGCAATGTTTTCTCAACTAAAAATTAACCTTTACAAACACATTTTATATCTAAATGGTAGAGATTTTTGTCCTCTTTCAGTTGGTGCTGTTTTCATTTTTAAAAAAACACACGGTTTTTACGCCAGGTGGCCTAAACCACAACGAGTGCACATAATTGCTCCATTCACTTCCATTCAAAAATTCTGGTGGACTCTGTTTAAAATCTCAATCGCAGGCTATTTTTAACTCGCCATAAATCATTCACACTTTGTCACAGCTTCACAAAATTTACACCATTCTCTTCCTTAAAATCTTGGGATTCTAACAGTAAAAGAAATATTTCAATACCTCTGTTCATTCTTTCGTAATGTTTATTTGTTTGAGGGTATGGATTTCTCTAAAATGAGCAGTTGCACAGAATCAAATGAAGGCTATTTGTAGCTCGCCATAATTTTTTTTATTTCTAATCACACCTTCACAAAAATTACAGCATTCTCTTCGTTAGGGTCTTCTGCTTCTGCCAAAGAAAGAATCATTTCGATATGTCTTACGGTTCTTCTATAATCTTTATTTGTTTGAGGCATGGAAATCGGATTTTCTCCAGCAGATTTGCCATCGTTTGAAAATCTGACAGTTGAGTCAGCTGACTCGTTTGAAAATCTGGCAGTTGATAACTCCAGGTGCAAGCTGATTTCAAATAAGTAGGTCAAAGGTGTCTCATTGACTTTCAATGGCCCATTGAAATGAATGGAGCATGAACCTCATAGATCCTATTGTAAAAGAGCTTCTGTAATTGATTGACACTGGAAAGTCATACCAGCATTAATGAAG
>SRMA01027219.1:33494-99096 GCA_007224835.1 Danionella cerebrum | reverse complement strand
GCAAATGACCTGTCCAGAGCGACCAGACTTTTTACCACAGCAACGCAATTGCCATATCTTTATCTTAGGTTTGGAAAATGCTAGACAGTATTTCAACTTACTTATATTATACCTTTTAGCTTCCACTTTCTATTTTTGACACTTTCAACTTTACAATGCTTCACCTTTCAACTTTATACGTTTTCAACTTTAGAATGTTTCATCTTTCAGCCTCCACTTTCATCTTTTGATATTTTCAACTTTACAATGTTTCACCTTTCAGCTTCCACTTTCAACTTTTGACACTTTCAACTTTCTAATATTTTAACATTCAGCTTCCACTTTCAACTTTACATATTTCAACTTTACAATGTTTCAGCTTTAGCTTTCAACTTTTGACATTTTCAACTTTATGTTTCACCTTTTAGCTTGAACTTTCAACTTTTGACACTTTAACTTTCTAATGTTTTACCTTTCAGCTCCCACTTTTAATTTTTAACACTTTCTACTTTCTATTTTTCACCCTTCAGCATCCACTTTCAACTTTACATATTTCAAATTTACAATGTTTCAGCTTCAGCTTTCAGCTTTTGAAACTTTCTAATGTTTCACTCTTCAGCCAAGGAATTCAGCAATTTGAGCATTCCCTTTTCAGCCCTCTGCATTCACACGCATTTTCTGCTAGGAAATGCACTTTCTAGTTATTCTTCTTCTTCTCTTTTCTTCTGACAAAAATTCTCAACACTACTCCTCCTAGCCCGTTCGAGCTACAGCCACGAAACTTTCAACACACCTCAAATCTGTTATGTAGTTTGTTGCTATATCTCTTCGGACCGATTTGATCAGCGGTTTCCGTAAAAATCGCGAATTTCGGCCCAAAAATCGCCCAAGTCATTCCCTATGGGAGCCCTAGAGTGGTGATGTCATCGCTCACTCTAACTTTGAGCAAGCTCAGTCTTGTTGCTACTTGCACTGTTTTCTCAACTAAAAATTAACTTTTACACACACATTTTATACCTAAAGGGTAGAGAGTTTTGTCCTCTTTCAGTTGGTGCTGTTTTCATTTTTAAAAAACACACGGTTTTTACTCCAGGTGGCCTAAACCACAAGGAGTGCACTTAATTGCTCCATTCACCTCCATTCAAAAATTCTGGTGGATTCTGTTTAAAATCTCAGTCGCAGGCTATTTTTAACTCGCCATAAATCATTCACACTTTATCACAGCTTCACAAAATTTACACCATTCTCTTCCTTAAAATCTTGGGATTCTAACAGTAAAAGAAATATTTCAATACCTCTAGTCATTCTTTCGTAATCCTTATTTGTTTGAGGGTATGGATTTCTCTGAAATGAGCAGTTGCACAGAATCAAATAAAGGCTATTTTTAGCTCGCCATAATTTTTTTTATTTCTAATCACACCTTCACAAAAATTACAGCATTCTCTTCGTTAGGGTCTTCTGCTTCTGACAAAGAAAGAATCATTTCGATATGTCTTACGGTTCTTCTATAATCTTTATTTGTTTGAGGCATGGAAATCGATTTTCTCCAGCAGATTTGCCATCGTTTGAAAATCTGACAGTTGAGTCAGCTGACTCGTTTGAAAATCTGGCAGTTGATAACTCCAGGTGCAAGCTGATTTCAGATAAGTAGGTCAAAGGTGTCTCATTGACTTTCAATGGCCCATTGAAATGAATGGAGCATGAACCCCATAGATCCTATTGTAAAAGAGTTTCTGTAATTGATTGACACTGGAAAGTCATACCAGCATTAAGGAAGCAAATCACTTATCCAGCCAATCATTGCTTGTGATTTAACATAAAATAATTAAGCCACACCTACTTTTTGACATAACTTTCAATGTCAAATATCTTCTAAACGGAACACAGTAGAGACATGGGTGTTGCTTTATATTATTCTAAATGAAAAGTAGATTACAACATGATTTCACTAACTCCTCCATAGCAACCAAATTGTTTACCATAGCAACTATATAGCCACATCTCTATCTTAGCTTAGAAAAATGCTAGAGACTTGGGGGCTGGTAAGCTTCACCCATACTGACAGCTGAAACATTATATTATGTTAATGACACCTCTATAGCAACCAGACCGGTTACCATAGCAACTAATATGGCATGTCTCTATCTCAGCTCAGGAAAATCATAGAGAGATGGAGGTTGCTGTATTTTACCCGTATAGATATGGGGAGCAATATATTAGGTCAGCGACCTCTCCATAGCAACCAAACTGGTTACCATAGCAACCAATATGGCGCAGCTCTATCTCAGCTTTGGAAAGTCATAGAGACAAGGGGGTTGATGTATTGACATGGGGAACAATGTGTTAGGTCACTGACCCCTCCATAGCAAGCAGACTGGTTACCATAGCAACCAATTTAGCATGTACCTATCTCAGCTCAGGAAAATCATAGAGACATGGGGGTTGCTGTAATTTACTTGTATTCATATGGGGAACAATATATTAGGTCAGCGACCCCTCCATAGCAACAACACTGTTACCATAGCAACCAATATGGCGTATCTCTATCTCAGCTTACGAAAGTCATAGAGACATGGGGGTTGGTGTATTTTACTCGTGTTGACATGGGGAACAATATGTTAGGTCACTGACCCCTCCATAGCAACCAGACTGGTTACCATAGCAACCAATTTTGCATGTACCTTTCTCAGCTTATGAGAATCATAGAGACATGAGGGTTGGATTATGTTATTGTTGCGAATTGACAACATTTAAAAAAAAGGTATTAACGGCACCAACGCAAGCCAACATCGAAGTTTGCGTGCAAACTTTAAAATCTAGTTTATAGTTTATTGTTGTTTGGGTAAAGCCACAAACCACCTGCATCTAAAGGATTTACTGACAATTGTTGTATTGTGTCAAACCAAGAGAAACATGGTTAATACAATTTACAATTAATAACTTTAATAACAGAAACAATAAACAACTGCTTTCATCTTAATGAACTTATTCAAACTGAAAACAAAGACCACTTTTTATAAACATAAACTAATTTATACAAAGATGGTGATATTTCAGTTTGAAGCTTGATTTCTATTCCAGTGATTTACTCGAGGATTTGTTAATAATTAAGATGTAAAACATCTCATCAATGACTATCACGACTGTCTTTCTTTTACAAACTACGGGTAGAAAACTGAAATTTGATTTCGCAAACATGTGGAACCCTGCTAAAACCCAGTATTCCCAGTGTTTGTCCCAGAATTGTACATCAGACTCATAAACTTCACCTAATGACCTTTTCTTGGAGCTTATATAGTTGTTTTTTTCTTTCCATAACTACATTTATGTGTAAAAAGCCTTTCTTTCGTCAGAATAATTTCATTAAAAGTTCTCTTCACAACTTTTAATCACAATAACATAACTAATGTCCTTCAAAACAAGATAAGTGTCCAGAAGAGATGATTGATCATTCGTAAATAGCTCTTATTATTGAGCATCCTCCATAAAGAGTGAAGGTAGTTAAATTTAGTGCCAAGATTTCATGATTATTATATTTAATGACAAAAATTAATAATTCTTCAGGTGCACGGGTGGATGCCAGGAGGATTGATCACTGCGGCATCTTCTCAAGTCAAAGGCTCTGTTTAGTCTCAGTAATGGCAACAGAAGGAAAGTTAAAATGTTTGTTCTGAAAGAGCCAGCAAACAGATGTGAGTTATCAGAAAGTGTTCAAACGTTCATTTCTCATCAATGTTCATTCACACAGAGGAGAGAAGAAAAGAAATTGATTGGTGTAACACTTTCAAACGTTCTATTTCAGTGTCAGTCGCATCGTATCTTTCACAAACAATCACAGACTTTCTCAAATTAATGATTAAAGGCAGTCAGAGTGTACTTCTCTCACACAAACACACGACAGAAATCCTAAACATTTTCTTATTAATCAATGAATCAAGTTTGTCCTCAATTGTTGCTATTTGAGATAAATTTTGATTCATTCATTCATTTTCCAACGCGATTATTCCCTTTCGGGGTCACGGGGGTCTGCTGGTGCCTATCTCCAGTGCACATTGGGCAAGAGGCGGGGGTACACCATGGACAGGTCGCCAGTCCATTGCAGGACAACATTCACTCACACATTCACATCTGAGGGGAATTTAAATTATTTAATTAACATAACTTCATGGTTTTGGGATTGTGGGGGAAACCCATGCAAAGAACAGGGAGAACCAGGAAGGTCACCGGCGAGCCTCGAACCTACAACCCTCTAACTGGAAGGCCACAGTGCTACTGTACCGCCTGTACTTTAATAATAGAATAAAAAAGAATGTGACTTAATTTCCAAAAGAAGCTTTAATGTCACAATAACTGGCCATTTATACAAGCACATTATTAAATAAAAATATTTATATAGAGTCCAAAAATTTTATTTATTAACGTTTTATCTTAAGCCATGAGTCGTAACTGTTGCATTACAAACACATTGCACCAATAAGTCACTTACAGGTAAACTATTGTCTATTTATTCATTTTCCAATGCGCTTATTCTCTTTTTGGGGTCACAGGGGTCTGCCGGGGTGCCTATCTCCAGTGTAGATTGGGTGAGAGGTGGGAGTACACTCTGGGCAGATCACCAGTCCATCAGAGACTTGTCTGTTAAAGGTGTAATTATATTGTTCGACATGTAAAGTTGCTAAATGACAAATATTTTTTCAGTTTTTTTGTTCACTGTTTTTCGTGGCCTAACAGGTGCCGACAGAGCAAAAAATGTTGACACCGTCAAACAAAACCCTTCCTTCAGCTGGAATCCTCAACAATCACCCCTTCTCCTTTAGTTAATAATCAGAGTGATTCTGGACAAGCAGTTGTCCTTCACAGACCACATCGCCGAGACAACTTGAGCGTGTAGGTTTGCACTACACAACATCTGAAAATGAGCCCTTCTTAATGGAGCACGCAACTCAACTCCTGGTTCAGGCTCTGGTCCTCTCATGTCTGGACTACTGCAATGCTCTCCTAGCAGGACTCCCAGCTCAAACCTCTTGCAGACGATCCAGAGCTCTGCAACTCATCTTCTCTTCGAGGAACTGAAGCGAGCTCTTGGTCACTGTTCACTGGCTCCCCATCAAAAAAGTTCAAATAATTGATGATTTCTCACACATCTTTCTCCTGTCTACCTTCACAAGCTAATACCAGATGCTCAAGCCAGAAGCTCTCTCTCTCTCTTTCACTCCCAAAATGAAATGAACAAAACATTATTTATTGTTCAATTTATTAAAGTGTGTTTTGGAGTTACTTTTAATTGTGCAAATAATTTATTGAGCATTTATTAACTGATTTAATATAACCCAAACTTTAGCGACTACTACTGTTTAGTTTTATGAGGTGCAACAAGTCACATTGTGGCATTTCCCACTCAATATCCTGTTGAAACGGAAAATTATTCATAATATTTATTTAAAACAAATTAATGTAAGAGTTCCTATAACTCGTTTTTGTTAGCTTTTCAAAGATGGTAAGTCTGGTAAGTCAATGCATTGCAAAGCATGGTTTTAGCATCAGTACTTCTTAAAACATATTCGTTTTTAGTATTTAGTAACATATCAGTTTACTTATTTATGTATAAAAAAACGTTCTCTTGCATCTGTTAAACTGATCAACATTAAAACTAATCTATAACTTCACTTGGTTTGTCGAAGCATACCTAAGTACCTGATTATGGGATAGATGAGGGGTCAACTTCACGAAGATCAGTTATACGCTGATGAACTGTATCAGGAGGTGTCTGCATATCTCCGTGAAGTTGTCCCCCACCTACACGCTCCACCTTCCTCTTGTACTTGTGCTCTCAGTGCTAGATTTGTGCCGTTGGAATCATATTTTGTGCTGTTATAGATTTTGAGATATTATTTTATAGGTCATCCAAAGGTCACCGGCCCCCCATCAAACTCCAAATCGGACGAAAACGGTACACTTCGTTAGTGCTAGGAATGTGCTGATTTGTCCAGCTAAAAGTTTGGTTTGTGAAGCATATTGCTCTTCCCCATATGAATAATTTAAGGTGGGCGGTCACATATCACTCAATATCAATACCAGTGAAAACTATTCTGGACATTTGTGCTTCTAATGGCTTTTTTTCCCCTCCGGAGCTGACGTAACTTACCGTCATATTCAAATGCAATGGAAACCTGGGCTGGTTTGTGCCAATTCTGATTGAATTTCTTCGAATACTGTTTTATGTACAATAAAAAAATGCATACTATGTTTATAACATTTCCAGTCAATAAAATTCAACAAAACAATATAAAATGAAAAACTTTTTATTGTAATTTTAAACTTTGACAAAAAAAAGCCTCAACAGTATGTGTCTTTCGATGCAACTGGTTCAGTTGTCAGGAAACTGGACAGACCAAATGGAAATCCTGGGCAGATCTTCCTTTACCAGGGTGTTCTGAAAGGGCATAACAGCTCCTCTGTCCCTGTGATACGAATGTTGTCAGAGAGACATGATGTACTTGTAAAATCTCACTGGATGGCTGAGTGGATTCGTGCAGGTGCACAAGAACCGAAAGAGGTGGTGAGTGATTTCTCACTGGCCCTTCTCGGAGCACAGGTTAAAGCATTCACACCTCATCCAGACCTTAAGTCTTACATCAAGGAATGATTGATTCATTGATGTGAATCAATCTCCCCTCCCCCCATGTTTTGTCAGAGTTGATGTTGCCCACTGCATTAAGATGATCTGCCGTCGGGACTGGCTCAAAAACAAAGCACATAGAATTAAAGATTTCTTTGTGAGGTCCATCGCACAGTTGATGAAGCCACATTCCCTAAAACATGCCACAGATCTCATACATGCCATTGGTGTTGTGGCACTCAGTGAGGCAGAGGGCAGTGACCATTCTGGAGCTCCTCTCACATCTGAAAAGTGCAAACAATACCTAAAAGCACAAATTGCAGAGGAGTCAGTGATGTTTCCAGATAAAGAGGAACTGGATGGAGAGGCAAACTTTGTTGAAATACAGACAGATCTCAGACAGTGGGGAACAGAAATTTGCAAGGAGAGCAGGTCTCAAGCCATGGCAGAAGGGGACCGGGACAACATGCATTATCTCCCAGAAAGTATTCCTCACATTGTGAGGCTTGTGGGCTACTTACCACTCTGGACTGGAATAATGGTCCCTGTCTTCAAAAGCACCTGGAGAGGAATGGGTGTTCCGCCTAAAAAAAAAGGAAGAGGGCATCCTACCTGTCTCCTTGCCCTGAATGGCTGCATGTAGACACATCTGTGAGGGAGAAGAGGGTTACAGTTGGCCTGTTAAAAAACAGGAACAATCAGCAGCCCGTAAAACATTTCTCACTGAATTCAAGTGTGTCTGTGTTGAACACATGTGCTTGTGACGCTTTTTGTCAG
Source organism: Danionella cerebrum (assembly GCA_007224835.1). Taxonomy (NCBI): domain Eukaryota; kingdom Metazoa; phylum Chordata; class Actinopteri; order Cypriniformes; family Danionidae; genus Danionella; species Danionella cerebrum. The sequence goes on along the minus strand of SRMA01027219.1, from coordinate 91,721 downwards.
GCTTTATGTTGTACATATTGTGATAGTAGCTCATTTCAAAATCTTGTAAAGGAAGAATCGGACAACCAAGCCCTTCAGCTTGTGAAAGCCATCATAACAGACGGTGTGAACAAACAGACAAACCTGAATTGAGCAGAGCTGGTAAACTAAATCTTCACAGCTGAAAAATTGAAGTCAGGTGACCTGCAAATTGAGGCACAGTGCAACATTTCAGCTGTAGTCAACAAGACTATGAGGAACATTGCAAGTGTTTATTTCATAAAGCAATGCTCTTCACAGAACTGCAGCCGCGCCACACGTACGATCAGGGAGGTTCCATTTGTTGTTGTTCTGCAGACATTTGGTATTGGTCACCTACAGGCTGCTTTGGAGAGTTCTTTAAACCTTCGTGAATCTTGCTGTCTGAGGACAATCCAAAATCCATCCAACTGCCTCACTGAATTAAAAACTGAAGAACAGACATCAGGAAAAGTTCTCTGTGCAGGAAAAGTCAGCCACAGTTACAGCCTTGGAGAACTTTTATGGATTGACACGGACCTTAGAGGCAACATCACTGCTCCTGCACAAATGGATTCAAGCCACAAAGAATTTCCTTTGAGCGAATATCCCTCCAATCTGGTTCTCTTAGGAGAAACATTTACTTTGAGGGCAGTCATTGGCTACCAGGATGCACTGACCCAGGATTCTCTTGGACATTAAGTGTCTTACTGCGAGCAAGCTCCGTGTGTCTGGGAATTGTTTGATGACCTTTGAAGCAGTGTGACGGCTGCATCAGAAAGCACAAAGGTTATCTCACACGCGGTGCTGTTCACTAAAGACTGAGCATTTATCTGTTTCATTTTAAATTATTTTATTTACTTTATATTTACACACACACACACATGTTCAGTGCATTATATGTATTAGTGCCATGTTTTATTTATACACATAAAGTTACTGTTCAAATGTTTGATTGTCTATTTTTATTAAATCAAACTCATGATCACAGCACATGCTATATTGTCAAACGCTGTTGCGGATCCAGTGAGTTCCACAGTTGTTTAACTGATCAGAAAACAAGTAATTAAACTTATACTGAATTTATGGATTCTCATAAATTGCAAGAAACAAAGCTCTGTATGATTAAGATAATCAAAATGTGGTGAGGTTTAATAGAAAAATAGAAATAAAGAGCATCAAATAACAGACTAATATCTTCACACAGACTAAAGGCACTTTTAAATTAAATATAATCATTTCAAAATAGCAAGTGTTACGGGCCCCAAGGGAGGTGACCACGATAACAAAGATGAAACTGTAAAACAGTAGAAATACTTAGAAGCAAGAACGACAAAACACTCGTGTCTTTTGTCAGATTGCGTCTCTATATTTCAATTAAACACATATTCAAATTACATTCAGTGCATTACAGCTGTCCTTGTAACAACATGACTATAAAAGTCAAAACACAATAAAGTAAATAAACATGCATCTGCAACCATGGAAATCCCTCAGTTAATACTATGAATAACCCTTTGACTTCACTGTTTTCCCATTTTAACACAGCGGTGCAGACTACATTTTGAACCTTTAATTTCTTAGTAGCTTGTACTGCCTTAGTGCAGAATTCTGAATTACTTATCCAAGCTTATGTATAAATACACAAATCTCCCAAAAATATGGACAAAGCACCTTTTAAATGAACAATAAATAACTTTAATTATAATACAAAACAATACAAGAGTTCTTCTATAACTTTAAATGAACTACTAGTGCATATTTACCTTTACAAATTAACATCAGGAGGCTTATGACATCGATTAGGGCAATATATCCTCATTTAATGAACTCAAAACCACGTTTGCTTCTGTAATAAATAGGTGCGTTCGATTTCATGCGGCGCTGCGCAGACCGATCGGCGGCTGACTTGAAGTAGTGCATGCCGGTTAGAAATTCTGTCCGACTTGAACCGGCGCTGACGTCACGTGACGTTCACGTGTGGCATCAAAGTAACGCGAGAGCGTTTCGATAACAGCCGGCTTGCTCAGCCAGAGCAGCGTTTTAGGAGCGACTGCGCCAGGATATGATGACGTCACAGCTTCTCATGATTGGCCACATTCACCACATGACGATGATCACGCGTGTTTCGTGCTTCAAGCCATACAATTGCATAAAAAATCAATTTGCATACCATTTCGTAAATAGTTTACGATCTTTTGACTGCAGTACATTTTTTCCCTTAAATTATTTTTATTGGATTTGTGCATAAGTTTATTATTGTCCTTTTTTCATACAGACCACCTATAGTATTCACCTGCATATTTGAGAAATACTTTTTTATGGAATAACTAAAATGTCAGTAATTTAATGTAATGTGGTCAACATTGATGCTGAAATCTGTAGTAGCTGCTTCACTTGCATGTGCTGCATTGTGCTAGTGTGCATTGTCAAAATACAACATTCAGATCACTTTTATACACTGGTATAAATTATAATAAAGACATATACATTGTGCTTGTGCATCTATGATTTTTCTTGGTGGTTTTTCTAACCTGCCCTTAGCTAACTGAAGGTAAGAGTTAAATGTAAAAAAAATACATACCACAGAACACAACATAACTACAAAATTATACTACATAACTACAATCTGAATCAAACTACAAAAAACCCCAGCCTAATTCCTTATAATGTGCAGGTCATTCATGTTCAATGTTTTTAGTTTATTAAAACTTGTTTATGCCTTAAATATCACATACATTCTAAACCACAAAAATTACAAACAGACAACCACTTAAATCAGACAAATTGAAATCTGTCAAGTGTTAATCTGTTAAGCGCACATATATGTTCATTCTGCAGCATTTCTTCCAACAGAAAAGGTATTTCTATAACTTCCAGTTCATCTGCGACAAAGTAGGCAAACGTCATGTTTCAGGAAGCAACGAGATTCCCAACGTGTCCGACTTGACGGCTCCGTTTTCAGCTCCTCCCCGGCTACTTTCGGCTAATCTCGACGATCGGTCTGCACAGCGCTGCATGAGCTCGAACGCACCTAATGTCAATTACAACTATATGTAGCAGCACACGCTTGGCATCAACAAAACTCTTCCTCTTTTAGACACTTTCACTTTTTCATTTTTTAGGTGGAATATCATAAGTGTAAATCTTGCCTCTAAAGTTTACTCCCATGTAACTGTAACCCGTTTTCTCTCTAAGCTTCTCCTCTTCTTCGTCTGCGCGTCCGCCTCTAGCACCGCCCCAAGGGCTCTGCGTTGTGTAGGGATCGTGTGTGTGCGATGGTAGGAACACGGACACAAGGCGAGAAGGTGAACTGGTTCGTGGATCGTGGCTTGACCCGTTTTATTCTTCTATAAGCTATAACATTGATAACAAGAACTGAGCATTGATTTCAATGTACAAACCATCAATCATGTTTAAAATAAAATAAAACACAAAATAATTGTAATCCGTTCTGTTTTAGTTGCTTAGCAGGTTAAACACAAAAAAACGTTTCAGTAAATTAAATTTTAGTGCACATATAACAAATATTTTAACATTTAACTCTCCACTGCTGACAACATGACTCACCTATAACATTGATAACAAGAACTGAAGCACAAGATGGCGATCTACCAGTATATCAATGCTATGGTAAGTCAAGAGGCTCAAACTACGGACACATTGATGCACCACGGAGATTATAGTGCCACCTGGTGGGCAACTTAGTTCACTGCCCTACATCACAATAGTAATATTATTACCACAGTGGTACCCAGAGATGCGAAACTAATCCGTTCCAGGGTGACGTTCGTATCTTGAACAATTTTTAACTCAAAGCAAGTTGTACATGTAAAACGCCTAATCCGTGCAACGGCTCTCAGAAACAACAGTTTAAGTAAAAAAAAAATGAAGTAACGTTTCTTCAATCCTTAAATCTACACATTGTTAATGTAATAAATGACAATAAATACGTAATATGTACACTTGACATTTGTTATAGTATATTATTGGTAATCTTTACATTATATTTTGCTTGATTTAAAACTGATTTAAAGTATTTTAAGGCGTATCAGCCCCTTAAAGCACACTTTTTTCAAAAGGAGCGCAAGGACGCGGAAGTGCAGCGCGACGTGAGACAAACAAATGGAAAATTGAGCAGAAAAGTTTGTTATTGTTCGTATCTCAAATTTTTCCCGCAAGACCTTTCGTAAGTGTAAAATACTTGCAATACAGGAGGCAGAATGTATAGAACTCCTTTACTTAGTTAAGATCAGAACATAAGAACACCACGCTTACAGCACATTTCCAATAACTAGCCACACTAAACTTCCTCAATCCGGGTCCTCCATTTAAGTCCCTCCCTCTATTCGCTCCCTTAAAGGGGCTTCACTACTTTTAACGTGTGTGTATGCTTAGTAAATACACTACACTCCTTTCCCCCAGTTCACAAAGTCCGAAAATCTTTTTGGAGGTTGATGCTCTCTTACGGGGTACCTCCTGGAACAAGGGGGCTCCGACATGCTCACAGTCCCAGCATCCTCCTCCCCAGGATGCTCAAACTCCATTGTTGTTGGTCGCAGCTCAGGCAATTCAATCTCAGGGGAATTTGGCAGAGAGGCGTTGTTGTCCTCTGACTCGGGTCCAGATGGCCTCCATGAAGATGCTATCCTGTCTCGTAACTGATCCACGTGCCGTCGGTGCACCTGCCCATCACTTGTTCTAACTCGGTATGACAAAGGGCCCGTGACATCTGTAATGACCCCTGGCGCCCACTTTTCAGAATCCTTGGCGTAGCTTCTCATGTATACCAAGTCATGTGGTCTAAACTCTCTAACAGCGCCGCAATCCGTTTCAGCATTCAGCTCCAGCTTTCGAAACATATCTTCCCCATGATCAGGGTGCAAACGATCGAGGGCAGTAGTCAATCGACGACCCATGAGTAACTCAGCAGGACTTTTTCCAGTTGATGAATTTGGCGTAATGTGTTGTGATAACAAGAACCGAGCCAGACGGGTTTGCCATTCCCCTTTGGTGATGCGAGACAGGGCCTCTTTAGTAGTTTGTACCATACGTTCAGCTTGTCCGTTCGAACTTGGGTGATACGGTGCTGTAGTGACATGACGAATGCCATTGCGGTCCGCAAACTCCCGAAATTCTGAGGATGTGAAGGCAGTGCCATTGTCGGAAACTATAACATCAGGCAATCCATGTGTTGCGAAAAGCAACCTCAGCGCCGTAATAACGGCTAATGATGACATCGAACTCATCAAAGATACCTCCAGCCATTTGCTGTGCGCATCCACCACTATGAGGAATACTTTGCCCTGGAAAGGGCCTGCAAAATCAATGTGCAATCGAGACCATCGTTTTGTTGTTCTCTCCCAAGGATGTACCTTTGCTTTTGGTGGTGCATGACGTGACATCTGACAGGTATTGCATGCCTTGACAGTTTCCTCTATTTCTCCATCCAGGCCCGGCCACCACACATAACTCCTCGCAAGCCCCTTCATGTGTACGATACCTGGGTGTGCATCGTGTAGCATAGCTAGTACCTCCTTCCGCGCCAAAGTAGGAACAACTACACGACTTCCCCAAAGCACACAGTTCTTATGCGCTGAGAGCTCATGGCGGCGCGAGACAAAAGGTTTAAAACGGCTATCAGGCGTCTCATCCGGCCACCCATGCAGTACCCAACGCAGCACTCGTGCTAAAATAGGGTCTTTAAGGGTACAATTTGCAATTTTTTCAGCATGCATGGGTGCGTCTGGAACCATCTCCAGCAATAGCACTTCCAATGGTGGTGGCGTAACAGCGTTAAGTGTGGGTAGGGGCAAACGACTTAGGGCATCAGCATTTCCCATTTGCTTCCCAGGCCTATAGCATAATTCATAGTCGTAAGCTGTCATAATCACACTCCAACGCAGCATCCTCGGTGACAGCATAAGCGGCATGGGCTTAGAATGATGCAAGAGGCCAAGTAGCGGCTTGTGGTCTGTAAAAATCACAAAATGGCGGCCTGCTAGATACTGGTGGAACTTTTTTACAGCAAAAACTACCGCCAATGCTTCCTTATCGAGCTGGGCATAGTTCCGCTCTGTGGTAGTCATTGTTCTTGAGGCAAAACAAATGGGTCTTTCCTGGCCATCCTTTTCTAAGTGAAACAATAAAGCCCCTAGACCATAGGGCGATGCATCACAAACCACTGCCAGAGGTTTCTTCTCATCATAATGCGCCAACACCTTATCCGTTTGCAGCAACTGTTTCGCATGAGTATACGCCAGCTCATGCTTAGTTTCCCATTGCCAGGGAACAGACTGGTCAAAAAGACGATGCAGAGGCTCCAGAATGGTGGCCTTATTTGGGAGAAAACAGCTGTAAAAATTAAGAAGCCCTAGAAATGCCTGAAGCTCTGTCTTGTTTCTTGGAGATGGAGCCTTCTGGATAGCATCCACTTTTTCACAAGTTGGTTTAATGCCGTCCTTATCCACATGAAATCCCAAAAATTCCACTTGATTTGCTGCAAAGATGCTTTTTTCTCTTTTTAGTCGTAACCCTGCTTCCGCGAAACACTTCAATACGGCCCTTAGCCGTTCATTGTGTTCTTCCATGGTTTTGCCTGAAATCAGAATATCGTCCAGGTACGGTTGTACCCCCGGAATGCCAGCGAGCAAGGTATCCATAAATCTTTGAAAAATTGAAACAGCTGTAGACACTCCAAACTGTAAACGTCGAGCCCGGAAAAGACCACGGTGAGTGTTTATAGTCAATAAGTCGGCTGCTTCGTCATCCAGTGGGAGCTGCTGATACGCTTGTTTCAAATCAAGTTTCGTGAAAACTACTCCAGCCAGTTTTGAGAACAACTCAGATGCCGTGGGAATGGGGTACACATCAGGCTTAACAGCCGTATTAACAGTACATCGATAATCACCACAAATTCTCAGACCCCCATCTTTCTTTGCTACAACCACTATGGGTGTGGCCCACTTTGCATGCCGCACTGGTTCAAAAATCCCTTGAGCCACTAATTTATCCAGCTCTTTATCAAGCTGCGGCCGTAAGGCAAAAGGAACTGGCCGAGCTTTAAAAAAACGTGGCGTCACCGTTGCATCAATGTCAATTGAGATAGGGGGCATCCTGCAAACCTCAATGTCCTGAAATACCTCCGCATAGTCAGTTAGTATTTCCTCCATGGTCTGAAATTGCACTTTGTGCACCCCTTCAACCGTTATTCCGAGGGCGTCAAACCAGTCTCGTCCAAGCAGACTAGTGCCCTGGCCCCCAATCACGAACAATGGCAGTGTTTTTTTTATCTCTTTGAACAGCACCTCCACAAATATCCTCCCTTTTATTTCCAAAGTTGCTTGTGACCACTGCTTTAACACTCCGCCATCTGCGTGCATTTCTGGAGGTTGAACGGGCCATAGTGCGTGATAAGTATGTTCACTTATCAAAGAACATGCTGCTCCTGAATCCACTTCCATTGTGTGTTTTTGTTTGTTCAGTATCACAGTAGCCAAGTATGGTCCCTGCCCCTCCTGTTTTGATTTCAAAGTTGCTCTGAAAACATGGTATTCAGCCTGCTGGTCATGAGTTATGATGTTTGTAGAACGTTCTGCTGTGACATCGGCAGCCTCCTTGTTATTTCCATGCTTTATCTTGGTCAAACACACTCGAGCTATGTGTCCTCTTTTTTTACAATAATGGCATACTGCAGTGGCAAATTTACAGTTTTGCGGAAAATGTTGGCCACCACACCTGTAACAGGGTTTGTCACAGACTTTACTGCCACTCGTAGTCGCCATTTTGTTTGTTGATGTTTGCATCTGGGCTGCGTAATGAATATCTTCTGGAGGCAGTAATTCCTGTTGTTGTTTACGAATTAACCGAGCATTTAACAGCGCTGTTTCCGCAGCTAATGCCCTGTCTTCTGCCTCCTTAAACGTGAGTGTAGGCTCTGCCAGTAGCCTTCGCTGCAGCGCTTCATCCAAAACCCCGCAGACAATTCTATCCCGCAGCATCGCGTCCAACTGATCCCCAAAAGAACAGTGAACAGAGAGACCTCGAAGTTCAGCGATGTAGTTAGAAACACTTTGATTAGGCTTCTGCTTGCAATTATGAAAATGAAATCGCTGAACGATCTCAGATGGAGCTGGGCTGTAATGGCGTTTTAGTGCAGCCACAATATTTGCATAAGTCGCTGTAGAGGGGTGCGTTGGGGCGATAACAGAACGTAAAGTGGAATATGTTTTTGCCCCACACACACTAAGCAGCACCGAGCGTTTCTTCACATCGTCATCAATGTCATTTGCATGGAAAAAACATTCCAATCTTTCAATATATTCCTCAAAAGAATTACTGGTGTTCTCATCAAACTCTTCAATACGGCCGAGGATTGACATAGCTTCAGTTGTCACTTATCTGCACACATTAAGTCCGAAATCCGCTCGTCGCCAGTGTAAAATACTTGCAATACAGGAGGCAGAATGTATAGAACTCCTTTACTTAGTTAAGATCAGAACATAAGAACACCACGCTTACAGCACATTTCCAATAACTAGCCACACTAAACTTCCTCAATCCGGGTCCCCCATTTAAGTCCCTCCCTCTATTCGCTCCCTTAAAGGGGCTTCACTACTTTTAACGTGTGTGTATGCTTAGTAAATACACTACAGTAAGCATTCGTATCTCGGGGTACCACTGTATTAATAGTAAACAAAGCTTTTGTTGTTGTTTTTTAACAGAAAATTACAATGTAGACTGAAAATCAGACCCATTTCAATCTGTTTGCAAAGGGAATAAAGCTGTCCTGAAATTTGGGTCATGGCTTCAAACCAAATGTTGGCTTAATTGTTTGTTCAGTTTCTGTAATTGTTTTTCACCAGTAATTATACACTGTTCCAAGCGCTTTTTGTGCCCATGTGCTTTTTTGTGCCAGGACAAAACACAAGCCATATCACAGGTATTGTACTTTCAAGGGTTATCCCATCTTTTCACCACTCGATGGCGTTTATGACATCGATTTTGAATCTGAAAAATTAAACTGAAGTGTGATCAGGCATTTTTTCACATTTTAATTGGAATTACTTTGCAGATTATGTATCATAACTCTTGTAATGTTTGTTCAAATCCAAAAATATAAAAACAAATACCCATTTTGAAATCTAGATATCATATTTGAAATCAAAATGAAACAATAGCTGGGTTACATAATTCCTACTTCATTCAAAACAGCAGGTGTGATTGGCACACGCAGCGCTGTGTGCGCAGACACTTTAAGAGTTAAATCCTTTTGTGTAAGCAACAGCATTAAAAACCGTATGTAACGAACCATAAACATTGACAAATGGTTGTCTCACTATAATTATGTGCTGTATTGGAATAGAGACATGATAACTGACTTTCTGGGATTGTTGTATATTCAAATGATTTACGGTAAATGAAAGAAAAGAAAAACAACCACATTTAGTGATGAATGTGAATTTGATTATTTAAATTAAGTCTTTCTATCCCACCCCTTGAATTTGGAACTGTGAGTATTAACATTCACTTCAATGTGCCGATAAATAAATTAAGCATGGAAATGTTTTAGGAAGTTACAAACAGGGTTGTTCCTTCAAAAACGTATGCTAGACAATTAAATTTTACTGATTGTACTTTTGCAAACACTAAGGCTTCTTAATGGAAATGATGTGCAAAGCTAGTATTTACTTGTTAATGTTGCTAATAAAGGACAGCAATGATTCCCGAACATTAGTGCAGCAGCCATATGCAATTGTTTTAGGACTTTGTTTGAAAAGAAATACAAGTAAATAATAAAAAAAAGTGTAAAGAACATATGGCTTGGTGCATGAAGAGGCATGTTAACAGCATGGACGAACATGTTACCATGGTTACAGCAAAGACACCCAACACTCTCATTTTTCAATCTGTACCAACTCCATGTATGGCAAGAAGTAATCGAATAAATTCAGTTTGTGCGACTGCGATGGAATACAAATGTGAGCATAGGGCAGGATTAACAGAAAACAGCACCCTGAGACTGTGTTTGTGGTGGTGTGTTCAAGTCTTCTATTCATCTTGCTGTCTGTCAAGCCATGGAGATTAAACCTGATATCTCGTCTCCTGGACGCACAAACTCCATCTAGTCACATTTTCACCTCGGAAGTGACGCTTAAAGCTTTCGACATCTGCTCAGTGTATATACACACATTGCACTCAATTGCATCAGATTGAAAAATCTGGCAAGCATTTGTTTTTCATTTGTCTGATGCATCAGACAACATTGTTCAATGTTTATTTAGAATAAAGTCAGAATATTAAACCTTCTGTCTGAGCAGAATGAGCACGGCTATGAAGAGATGACTACACATAGAGGGTATGGATTTGTCCTGGTACGAACACAACATGGTTTGCTTTCAGTCCTCCTAAATACATGCGGCTGCCCATCCGAGCTAGCATTTAGACCACTGTGAATGGAACATTTCTTTTTGTAATTCACAAGAGAATAATTGTTCTATTGCTTTGGTTTTAGAAAAAAACAGTGCCCAGTAATTAGCCAAATTAAGCTCATTCAAAATTCATCCAGATAAGCATTTATATAGCACTTTAAGCTGAATTTAAGCTGGATTTTTACACTCAACTGTAAATTGATAAACAGGATGATTGTCCACACTGCAAAATATTTCAAGCCCTTTTTTTGTAATATCTTTATTTTGGGATGATCATAATCACCAGACGGCTAAATAGAGGAAGACAATTCAACTTTTTACAAAGAGAGGCACAATGAGCAGCTACACCCGACAGGATTAAGAAAAATCACCTCATAAAGAAAACCTCACCCAGATTAAATATTTGCAGCGTGCTTAATGAATTTTAAAACTGATCTTCCATGAGGCTCTCCATAAAAAAAGCATCAATCAGTTATTCTGATATAATTAAACTGTGCTTGGGGGGCGCTTCTCTCCCTCTGGAGATTTGTGGTGTTAAGAAAAGAATATATTAAGGTTGCTCTGGCTGACAGGACGTGCCCTCACTCAATTAACCTCACAGAAATAGAGAGACGAGAGACAATGATGCTCCTCTTAAAGTGTTAATGACAACTTAACGGGATAACTCAAGCCTGCTTGACCTCTGACCCTCCACAACTGACATCAGGCCAGCAGAGCAGAAATATTGATCATAAATCCTCTCAGGAGAGGCCACCTTTTCCTGCTATATTACGGTTTGAAACAAAACAAAATAGGAAGCTCAAAAGTAAAGGGAACACACTTCTCAATTAAGTAAAACACAAGGTTGTTATGTTGAAAATAAAACATCCAATGTTTTTAAGAGCTCCGGGGCATGAGGTCAACGAGGAGAAATCCAAACCTCAAGATCAGTTTCATAAGACAAGAGGGATTTCAAGTAGAACAGGTGCTTCTTGGGCTTTAGGTGGACACAGCGTGGATCCAATGGATCAGCATCATCCATCATGCTTTACTTTGGATCCGCTCAGAATCAATCTCCATTTACTTCCACAACGGCTGCTATGGCAAATTGATTGACTTCTGGTAAATACGACACCATCACAAAGTCAGAGGCTCGGATTTATCATCATTTGTGTCTCTTGCATCCCCGAATTCATTATGTGGCTTAAACAAATAGAGCAATGTGGCCACAATCATTTGCTCAGTGGGATGTAGAAGCAGCCCAAGGCATTTAGAGATGAAGATAGAGAAAAATGGCTCAAGCAAGGCAAATTACTGTTTTTTAAATGTGTTTACAAAAAAAACTCTCTTAATACAGCATTTAAAAATAGCAGTGATAAAAGTAATAATTAGAAAACAAAATTCAAAGCAACTTTATATACCAGATATAGATATATATTCTTAATATTGATATGATATTTCTTGTATGATACTTACTTGTATGATATTTATATAGATATTTTTTCTTAAGTGGTTTAATTTCTAATGTTTTGGTAGCTGCGTAGCTATACCCGCTCAAATGACAAATTCCTTTTTTACTTGTTTTATGTCCAAAGATTCACTCAAACAAGTTAGTTCAATTCAAACATTATGAATTAGAACAATTTCTTAAATAAAGTGTAGTGATATTAGCTACATTTTTATATTTACCGTTAAAAAACTGTGTGTATCAATTACCACGGCTGTTTTGAATTAAGTTGGAATGGCACGTCTATTGTCAAATTTTGATTAACAATTTAATGTGTAGGTTAATACAAAAAATGTAACAAATATAATGTGCAGGTTTTAAAAGGTTATTCATTTTTATATTTTTAAATTTAAATGAGCATTACAAGAGTTATAAAATATAATTTGCAAGGTAATTAAAATGCATGATAATTTTACAGACTCTATATTGGTGCCATCAGTGCCATCTAGAGGAGAAAACAAGGGATAACTTTTAGTAGAAAAATACCTGTGATATGGGTTGTGTTTTTCAATGTTCTGCCACGAAAAACAGTTCTGCTGTTTATTTATTTTCATATTTTACAATATTTTCATATTGTTTTGACCTTGTTTTTGCCTTTTTGGAGGATTTCAGATTTTTTTATTATGTCTCAACAATTATGATTTGTTAGAAAACATAAAAACAATAAAAACAATTTAAAATTGAATTACAGATTTGTATTTTTGTACGATTTCAGGTTTGTTGTAGAATTATTGTGTAATTATTTACTTTTTTAAGTAAGCTGGGGTTGTACTAAAAAAAGATTTGATGCATTGCCACAAATGTTTTGCCACATTGCTAGTGTTTAACAAATAGTTTATTAGAAAAAAAAATGCAGTAGTAAAAACATGCTCAAAAAGGCTTCTTAACTTCTAAGGGTTAAATATACAATTCTTTTGTTTCAATCAGTTGAAGCAAATTGTGATGAACCTTTATTGTATTTTTTAATCAGACTATTTTTGTGCATGTATCGATATAAAACCTACGTATAATGAATTGCACAAACTGAGTCCGAAAACAATAGTCAGTTTTTAAAACCTCGTTTTTACACCTAAAAACTGTTTGACTCTGCACTTCCCCTAACAAAGGCTCTTTGAATTCTACCCTGCTGCTGCTGGATTCCCCTCGCGAGAGAAAATATTAGTTTAATCTCAGTGACAGTGAAAGCAGACAGTACTGCAGTCAGAATTCAACATGGCGCCCCGTGAGTTAGGCTTGTGTTTCAACCTGATGACACTTTAATGAAATCTCTGAGACACAGGAGCTGCTTTACAATACAGAGCTGATGGAGCTCTGTGTATCCCATTCAAGCCAGCTGCGAAAATCTGACACTGGATCAAAGTTCAGAGATTGTGGCATTAGGTTAAATTTAACCTTGACCCTTTCATCTTTATAAATTGCAATCCCAAATAGTCACAATATGTACCGTGTAATTATTTGGTTGTTAGTGATGGTGTTTCTAGTTACTTCTGAAACTTCTTTAAATTTTCTTTCTGTTTTATTAATATTCACTAGTACACAATTACCATTTACTCACATTTTAAATGAGAAACAAAAGAAACATTATAAAACAAGCTCTCTCTATCACTCAAATTAAAAGAGACTGCTTAATGCAAACATTAGCACTGCCCCCTAGTGGGTGGATGATAATAAATGCTCTAAGGAAAATCAAATTAAAATCTAACCTTCTTAGCTTGGCAGCCTCAAAACGTTTTTTTTTTGTTTTGTTTTGTTCGGTTTTTTTTTGTAATTTTACTAATAAAATTAGATTATATAAATAGTTGGTTAAAATAGTTATGCAAAACATTATTATGCGTATTGTATCAATGACAAATTATTGTAATATGCATTGTGTAATGAACAGAGTGCATCATTACACCCCTTTTGTATACACAATAGAAATACTGGTTTGTTTAATTCGCAATCTTTAATCGGTTTTAAATAAGTCTACAATGACATAGAATTAGTTCATTCAGGATTCAACCTTTAGGACTTTAGCTGCAAATATGTGAGATGGGGCTCTCAAAATTTGTACAAAATAATATATCCACATATATCCTGTGATGACGTGCTATTGGGAGTGTTTTTGTGGTTTCACGTGTAAACACTGATTCTGAGAAACCACACGAACCACACTTTTAATAAAGTGTATTAATGAAATAAATTAATTTCATGATTTGAGTAGTAGCTCTGCTAAATTTAAGTGCTCCTAACTTTTCGAAACTTGAAGCGGAGTAGTTCTATGAATTTAAAACAAAATTTTGAGCCCTGTAGAAATATATCTTCATTTACATTGTCCTCACAAATACATTAACGATTTAGAATTTGTAAGCTACATAATCAATACCAAGTTAGAACATTATTTAAGATGTGTTAACATCTCAAATCCCTAAGTATGTGTTTAAAAGAACCAGAGAAGCCAACTTTTCCGGTAAGAACCCGACCCAGTCTCCCTCTGTGGATCAACAACTCTCTCATGGCTCCTGCGAGATGTTCTCCAGAGTGTTTGTCTACTATCCTGTCCTAAATCTCATCTCTCAGAGCCTAGACTCCCATAAAACAGCAGGCACCATATCTTTATAAATAGAAGCGCTATTCAGGAGCCATAGGTGGGCACAGGCCTGTGTCGCCCACGGCTGCACTCACAGTCAATCACTGGCAGACTGGCGAGGGCACTTTTATTATGTGCATATCTTTTTACATCCCAGGGAGCTTGTTACAGTCCGGCCTCATGTAATGGCATGCATGACAAGCACTGCTATGACAGCTTAAAGAGGGGATATGAATTGTCCCATTTTCACATTCTCTGCCTCATGGTGCCTGAAGACTGACAGTTGACCTTATCAGAGCTCCGCAGAGGATATTTACTGTGCTGCCCTTTTTAAAGTTTGCATTTTAAACACCATTTTCATTCACCGTTAAGCTGTGTGGCAGCATCTATGCAGCTGGGTTGGCTTGGGATATGACACTGTACTGAGCCTTCGCCATTCGGAGTCTGTGGTAGACTCAACTGGTGATGCATGAGCTGTTGGTTCGGCCAGCGAGGACTGAATCACGAGCAAATATCAAGTCTGTTTACATATTTTTCCTCTTGTCAAATATCACTTCTTACTGGTCGATAAAGGTGTACAAGAGATGTTGAGTGCACTAGAATCTCTGTTGAACAGGGATTGCTTCTGCTAATGTGCCAACGTTATCGATATTTGACAACCATTCGCATCAATCTCGTTATTTATTCATTGGCATGCACATCAAGTTTCAGTAAAAAGTGATGCATTGCAAAAAAATGGAAATGAGAACAGCAATATTTGAACAAATTGGTACAATATATAAATAAAAATCCACAAGGAGGACTCATTTAAAGGCTCCGTGGGGTTCAGACAGCAGCACAACCATGAGCTTGCTCCATCACATGAAACACGGAGAGAAAATACCCAATTTGGAGCAGATTTCATATGAATAATAAGAAGCTGCTTTTACTTAGTAAGGGTTCACTAGTTCTTTTTTGGCAACTAAATTGATAGTCAATTGTAATTTGTCACAATAACATGACTATCTTCGTTTGAAATAGTTTTTCTGTTCATAAATACAATTTGTTTTTAATCATTTGAGTGATGATTAGTTATTTTATCAATTCTGAATCAATTCAATAAACACATTTTTATCTTGGGATCTTTTTTTATTTTTAAGTATGTCTCAATGGAAGAAAAAAAAACGTTCTTTAAAAATTTACATTTTTCTTTTAATGGTTTCTTTGCTTTGGTAGCTATATATCTATCATGACAGGTGATACATTTTTGTTTTAAATTTAATTTCATATGGTTAGCATTTCTGCTGGGATCTTGAAGTGAGAAGAGAGTCAATGTTATCAAACTCACAGAAATGCATACGTTTTCAAGATGCTGTAAAATGTACTAACTGATATCATGAATCTGACGGACCAGAAAAACTGAGTATTTTCTGTATACTAAATTTTTTGGAGACTATCATATTGACAGCAATCAAAAACCTAACCTTTAGAGCAAGTTCTCATTAACTTATTTCTGCTTATTTATGCAAGGCAAAGCTATCCCTGCAACAACAAAAATAAAAATCAAAGGGAAATCAACACACACTTGTGGACTTGGAATCATAGGTCAAGAACAATCTTTTGTTGTCAAACATGTTGAAATGAATCATGTCAACTTAATGGTAAAAATGTGTTCCTCGTGGTATTACAAGGTTAGACTTAACCATTTTGCAAGAAGGAAAGATGTGAAGATTGAAGGATTGTACTGTGGGGAGTAATAAGAGGATATCTGCTGATTCCAGTTCATGCACAGTCTTTTCTTTGCTGGAACTGAAGAAACCTAGTTCAAAAGAGCAGTATAGCACTGAAAAGTTGAAGGGGAGTATGATCCATTGTGGGGTGGGGGGGTCTAAGAGCCAGAGATTCAAAGTGGAGTTCTGACCAGCTCTGATGCCGACAGTCAGCACCCTAATCCCACTCCTTGTTTCAAATGGCCCAATGGCAGCAGGCGGTAAGGCATATGGTTCTGGGAATACCCCACCTTTTGTACAATGCGAGTAAAACCAAAAACAAAAAGGGGTAGAGAAAATAAATGTATGGATAAGCTGTAGCACGTTGAGCTGTGTGAAAAAATGCTTACATCATTCCGTCTATCTTTCTCTCTATGAGTCTCACTTTTAATACAGAGAAATGTGTAAAATAATACAATTTGCTTTGTTGATGAATATTACAGAGGTATAAACACTAAACGAATGAATTCAAGCTTTCAAAAGGAACATTTCTTATGACTGTGTCCTCATGAGAATTTTTTATGGAAAATGTAATCAGCGCAGTTTTCTGTTCTTCAGAACCGTGTCACTGAATATTCTCCCTCATCTCATTGAAAGCTGGAGGGGATTTAGTTTGTGTGTTTGAGGCACTATTGAGTTTATTGTACTCCTCATGCAATTATATGACCTCGAAAAAACAAATAAATAATATCCTTCTCATAAACTTTTCAGACGTGTTTCAGCTGAAAGGCAGAGTGTTTACCTTTGGAGAGTCAATTCAATAAAATAGTCATTCCTTTTATTGAAAGAGAAAGCGAATAATCCTGGATTCACTGAGTTGTGAATAACGTTTTGTTTCACCATCAGAAATCTTTCTGTCTAGAAGC
Organism: Danionella cerebrum; assembly: GCA_007224835.1. Lineage (NCBI taxonomy): Eukaryota > Metazoa > Chordata > Actinopteri > Cypriniformes > Danionidae > Danionella > Danionella cerebrum. Next base: position 74,625 of record SRMA01027219.1, on the reverse strand, counting down.
CAAATACGATTTTTTCATTAAAACTTTTCCAAATCTCATTTTTTCTGTTATTTTTAAATGCATACAAATTATCTGAATACATTTACTTGTAAAGCAACCTTTAGTTCACTTAAACATTATTTGGTAGTCCAGAGATAGCAAACATAGACCAGAATTCCTTTCGATGTATGTTGCTTTGGATAAAAGCGTCTGCCAAATGCATATATATAAATGATGGAAAAGATATCAGACCAATGTTGGGTACAATTAACACAAAGACATTATTTCAAACCACTATTTGATTCACAAAAGCCATCTTCATTTCCTCTCGTCCATCTCTACTAACCTTTTGAAGTATTTACAAAGACAAAAATGCTCTAGTAGCATGACAAATCAGAGTTAAGCTCCTTCAGAAATCCATCACTTTAAGCTTTTAATGATTTACCTCATCCATTTCTGCTACCAGACTTTCTGCAGATTAATGTCACAAGTCATTCACTGCAGTGAAGCATGCTGACTAGAAAGGTCACTCAGACTTCTGTCCCCCTCTGCACTGCCCTGCTGATTTATTTGGTATTTCCACAATTAAAGAGAAAGTCTTAGATTTCAGTAACCCATGAGAAAACTGCACAAATGTGGGGCACATCTGGAAATCCCATCACGGATCTAGCTTAGAAAGATCACGTCAGACAAAATCCTGGGGTGCGAAATCCCGGTATGATGACATACAGTCAAAGTTCAGATTGCTTCCGTACCCTTCATTTGGTCTCATCTGTCCTTTTAGGGCATATAAAATTGTCCCTAAAGTCTATTTCTTATTAGCACTTCTATTTGATGGTGCTGTTGACTGGTGAGAGCAAAAGGGAATAACTGATTTCAGAAAATCAACGCTTTTCTCTCCCAGGGCTGACGCACACATTAAAGAAAAAAGCTGGAAATAGGAAAAAAGGGGCGGAAATCCTGAAAATAATCAAAAGTCACATTGAAGCCAAAAAGCAGTGGGGTTTGGTAGAGAGGACCGTGGGTTTAATGGTTAGCATTCCATTAGGATTAACCCCTCAGGTGCTAGGAAGATTAGAAAGCGAGAATAATAAACTGGACCTAAAGAGTGATGTGTGATGGATGAAAGTGTGAGGGCATGCAACAGATTCTCACCAGAAAGCAATTACTCAAGGAAAATAGGATCTTTTGAGCTAATATGACTTTAAAGATGAACATGATGGTGAGACTCATGCCAGAAGAGCTTTCAAGTGTCACAGGGTGAAACCTTTCACTCGGCTGTATTATAGAGAACATTACAGAAAACAGCATTAATTAATCTGATAATGAAGGGCTTTTATGTGAATAGTTTTCTATATTTTTGTAGTGGAAGGTCAAGTTTAACATTTTTCATTTTTAACATTTCCCCCTGCAAAAAGTAGTTTTTTTCCCCCCCAACAAGCCGTAAAAGTGTGTTTTCTTTAGCACAAAAGTGGTTTGAGAAAAATCTAAAAATAAAAATTTTCATAAAGCACTTCAAAGTCATACAAATGTAACCTCAAATCCAAACATTAATACTTACAGATTTAGAAAAAAAAAAAATCCACCTCTTCAGCACCTCATCTTCTTCAAGCGTTTGGTTCAGTGGAGTAATCGCAGTTTGTGAAAAAACTTGAGTGGTGTTTATCACAGTTTAGGAAAAAAACAGACAATTTGGAATTTTGGGGAGGAAGGAGGGGTATAGCTTGAACAAAGTCACATGATACAAGATAGGAGTGGCTTAAAATACTATATTGTTTGATGGTTGTCGTAATGTGGTTTCCGAGAGCCAAGGGAGGAGAAAGGAGAGTCCGAGGACAAGCTGAATGCAGATTTTTTGAGATTTTATTTTCCACCACGTGATACAGGAACAAACAAAACCGAAAACCAAATGAACAAAGTAACGAAAACACCTTAAACACTCAGCTAAATAAATAAAATAAAAATGTGCTAAAGAGCAAAAACCTAGTTAACTAAACTTCTTACCAAATTAAATGTCTAAACTCACGACAGTAACGCTGTGTAGATGCTTTCAAATAAAGTTATCTCACACAAGAAAAGGTTTGTGACAAATCCACTGCCACATACCTTGATCCAACAAACTAGACTAATGAGCCCAGTTTTCCCCTCCTTTTATCCACAGTCCCACATTAGCTATAACTGGGGCATACCAAGTGGAGGAGACAAAGGTGATTACACTATCGTCTAATTTAGTATCGGCTCCTTTAATGAAAACAGTCACATCTCTACACTTATATTTGACATTAAAATATATCTCTACACTTATTAAACATACATTAAAATAATCCACATTTCATATACACAGTTAAAATCCCCACATAAATATAAATAGTTTTACAACCCCCCCCTCGCAACCTCATATTGGTTTGCTCCTGACCATGGGAAGGAAATGGAGGGAATGATGTCATCAGGGCAATGTAAACAATAACCCAATCAAACTCAAAGCATGTTTCCACATAACACAAATAAAAAAAACATAAGCATCAACAACAAATTAATAATTACCCACAAAATAGAAGCATGTGCTTTTAAAAAGAAGAAGGTTCTGCACAGCTCATGGGGATGATGTCCTGAAACCATCATCACAATGGTACATGTGCATCTAACGAAACTTGTTATACAAACATCACTTAAAGCAGGTAACGTAGATTCGCTGTATTCCCGACATTCAAACCTTTAATGTAATTTCCAGAAATACATTCATCCAGGTCAAAGCTCAAACATAACCCAATCATGCCACAAAATGCTGTAAAATGAAAAAAAGAACCAAGTGTCCAGAACACCGTTAAAAAAACAGTTTTGTAAAGCTTTTAATATTATAATACATACCATTCATGTGTCATATTGTGACACACTAAATCATGTGGTGATCAGATAGTTACATCTGAATTAATACCATATGGTCTTCAAGAAAAATTTACCAAACATGTAAAATATCTTCCACATAATCAACTAGAACAAAGGTTAAAATGGTAGTTTTTCTAAAAACTACAAACAGCTTTTCTGCAGCTGATTCAGAAATATCCCTTCCTCTTGTTTTGATCAAAAAAGAGAAATTATTTCACTTCATCTGTGATAATCTATCGTCATTGTGTGCGTTTTTTTTTTTTTTTTTTTTTTTAATGGGGATAGAGTTCTGAAAACAAATGCTGCTGATGTTGAATGGCATGATTTCATAACAGTGTGTTAAACTAATCAGTTTGTCTCTGTCTGGTTTAATGAGAAGCGGAGATATGTGAAGGGTCAGTGGCAGCACATTAGATGCAATTATCAAAAACTCACTGTAGTTAGACGCCTGAGGCTGGAAGCTCAAGCCCTTCATATACGAGCACTTCCTCTGCTGGGTATATATTAAAATAATTTGCTGAGGATTCTTCACCTATACATATTACCTCGATTGTGCATCATGTAGCAGATGTAGAAAATAGAAAAACAGCTAAAAGATGAGTTTATGGTCTACAGTCACCTTGTTATAAATGATTCGATTTTATAAATATTGTATAAAAATTAGGTTTTTTTAAATTTAAATATATTCATCAGTTTTCTGTTCAGCCGAATGTCGGCAGCAGAGACATATACAAAGGAAATATACCATCAGTATCTCTCGGGTCCATCAGCAAGACACATTTCGAATGCCTCCCTGCTCTATCTGAATACGTCTCTGTTTGGGCCTTATCAAACTAATGACCTGCCCCCAGATCTGATGGCTGAGGGTCTGGCAGGTTTATTCCATCCCTGTGCTTCCTGTCAGGAGCTGATCCATTCTGGTTATTCAAGCCAGGGTAGAAAGCTATATCCAATTACATCTCCTGGATGATCTGGCCTCAATGGATGTAGAGACAGACTGATGCATCACAAACCAGTAGGCAGTTCGCCATGTGATATTTGTATATGTGCTATTAAACAACAACACCCCCTTTTGGGTTTGTTAGCTAGCGAACAACCACAAGCCTGAATGCAAGGCTGTAACATCCATTTTTGTTTGAGGTCTTAGTAGACCATCACTGACTTGTCTTTTGTCTGTCTATCACTAACGTTTGAGGCAGGCTCTGAGCTGACTGTAGAGGTTCTTTCTCTCCTTATCAATTCAGTCTTGTCAAGTAGGCTCTTGGAAACTATTGGAGAAACTGAACTGAAATGTCCAGGATTCTGGACAGACCAAAAAACAAACAAAAAAAACTGTCTGATACTGTGTTTGGCATCAGCTACATGGAACAAATTTTGACTTTTGCATCACTTTCACTACTAGGAAAATTTAAAAAAGTCTTCAAAAGATTGAATACGTGATGTGGAGCTAAATAATATGTTCATATTGCAAACCAATGGAAACTCTGCAGATGTTTCATAGAGCACCAAGGGTTAGAGTTACAATAGGATTGGTCCGATACAGACTAAATAAATATATTTACTAAAGCAAATACGTGTATGAGTAACTAGTCCGTTTTGAGTAAATTAAAGTTGGAGTCTTCATACTTAAGAAAACATCTTACATTTGTCAAAGTCCCTTAGTTTCTTTTGTATTAACCTTTAGAAGTCTTTTCAGTGTTTTTTACTACTATAATTTGCTCTAATAGATTATCTTTAAAACAGTTTTAGTGGTAATGCTTGATATCTTTTTTTAAACACCACCTTCTTATATTTATTATATTTTTTCATAAAGTACTATTCTAAGTACTAAATTTGGCAATTTTTTCTACAGTGTTCCAACCACTTTTTGTTCCATTATGCTTTACTTTGTGCCAAAATAAAAAAAAAAAAAACACAAGCCATATCACAGGTCTTCTACTACTTCTTTTCACCACTAGATGTACCCAATTTGGTCTGTAAAACAAAGACAATGCATATTTTTCACATTTTAATTTGGTTTGTGTCATAACTTTTCTTTTAAAACACAAAATATCAAAACTAACCTTTTCCTTTTTAAATCCAAAATTTTACATTAAATCAAAAAACTATATTTTTTAGCTGGGTTCCGTCATTCCTACTTAATTCAAACCAGATGCAGCGACAGGGCTAATGCCCCATTGCATGAATGGAACATCTAAGGGCTAAAGTAAAACTTAAAGAAAAGGTTTTATATGCATTGTTCATAAATACCATAACACTAAGAAGACACTACATAGGTCATTACTCCTCCTACTTATGTATTCTTATTTCTTACTTTTTAATTCCCGTCCTCTAGAAATGTGCAACTGGTAAGGGAAAACCTACTTGGCATTAAAGTTCTATCTGATTATGACAAGTTTACAGTAAAAGTAATGGCTGAAGCAGTTTTTGCTTCAAGATCTTAGAAAAGTAGTTTTGCTCAATGCATGTTGTCACTTGTGTGATGAAAGCAAACAAGTGTTCAAGCTCAAACCTAATAAGCACCTAGATAAGTGCCAAACTATTTGAGTCAATTAAGTTCCTATAAGCAAACCATCAAAGGTTTTTTAACTTATTTGTGCAGTTATGCAAACAATGTGTTGCATTAGATTGATCTTCATCCTTGCGCCCTATACATCCCTTAAACAGTGAATACAGCAAATAACATCAACTTTACAAAGGCATAGAATTACCAGGTTAAGGCTACTTTTTAATCTCTAACATGTTGACTATATCTAAATGTCTAAACACAAACAAAAGTTTAAGAATGTGTTTGCAATTTTATTCACTGCCAGCAGAATCCGTGCAATATTAACAGAAATGTAAAATCTAGTTAATTTGTGTGGTTTGTTATGTTTTCCAAACAAAAATCACACAATTAATGATGTTTAAAATGTCAAAAAAGTTAAGTTACAAATCATGTTTAATTCTGTGGTGCAAAAAGCCGAGTGGCATGCATCAGCAATGGGCTAAGACTCAAGAGACATGTGACATTGATCACAGGCAAGTCAGGCTTAAACCAAACACCTGGTCAACCATCAGCCTTTTCCCTTAAAAATGTCAATATTTGCTCCCGTTTTAGTAGACCTTCTATTTTCCTTGTACATAGAGAAGCTTTAGTTGGAAAATGCCAGACATTTGCCCTGCATGAAATTACTTTGATACCTTGATGCTTGGCGGTGATGTGTAATCATTACTCTTTGCTTTATAAACAAATGGAAAGTGTGGCTGCATTTATGAAAAGGTAAAAGTACCACTTTGGAAAGTGCACCACTGTAGCTTCAGAAGTTTACAAGCTACTCTGACGTGAATGTGAAATCTGTGTATGAACATTTATAAGATGGAAAATGCAGAAATATGTATTTTCACAGGGATCTCAATTATAATTTATCCGGCTGTTTTAACTGTTCAAATGCTTGAATGCATCTTCTACCCATCACTATTGTGTCGGCCAGTTATGGGTGGTTTTTATTTGCTGGTTGCTGCTTAGAATGTATTGAGAGAAAGACTAGACATTTGCAAGCCTGAAAATGTAAGCCTTTAAAAAAATTTCAGCATGTGCTGAAAAAAGGAAAAAGAAGTTGAATATTTTTAAAATATGATGTACACTTTTTTGTAGATATACATTGTTTTATAAAGATCAAATGTGGAAATATATTTTAATAAAATAAGGTCTAAACTGACACTTTCAACACAGTATACCAAACTGTTGCCAAACAAAGCAAATATTGGCATTTATTTTATTTTTAAAATAAATGTACAATCTATATGGAAATTAATTATGGAAATTAAAATGGTTTACGGTCGTGATTTAAACAGTGGAGTCATTGCCTTCTCTTCAGAGCATTCAATTTTAAGATTACAACACGTAAAGCTTTAATGACATTTCTTTGAATTACCAATATTCTCAGGAAAAAACAGGCTTTCTTTTGAGTAAATCGTACAGAAATGTGAAATTTTATGTAATGGACACAGTGTGAATGGTTAAAATATTCTTTTGTGGATACGAAACACTCTTGCTCACTATTTTTGTATAATTAAAAATTTTTTTTTCGCTTTTATTGAGCTTCTCGTTGGCTTTTAATTCTAATTACATTGCAAAATAAAATTAGATTTAAGGGAGACACTGCCATAAAATTGTTCAGAAAGTCTAAAATGTTTTGATTATCTTACACACCACAGGGCTGTTGCGGACATGAATATACAAATTCTGACCAGCACACAACCTCTTGCAAATATCAAGTTACATTCTTGGTCAAACATGTTCTGAATTGTGATTTTCTTCAACCCAATTATGAACAAAATTAGATGAATTTTTTTTAAAGCTTTTTAGGAAAGATTGTGGAATTTTTTTTCTCATGAGCTACTTACCTGTATGACAAGAGATTACGACCGACAATATATTTTGGTGTACACCAGACATCTACAAAGTCTTTTTTGATTAGCTTTTGTTGTATATTCAGAAACAAACTGTAATAAAATCAAGAAATTCTCTGAAGTCGTTACTACCCTGTTTTCTATTGCTGTTCATTGTCTCTCAACCTATACTTCATTATATTTTGGAAATTTCAGTAATATATAATTTTCTTTATTTGATTATATGATCTTTGATTTGACTTATCTTTAGTGGTGTGAGCATTTATTGCCAACAAGTATAATCACAATAAAAAGAGTACATTAATTAAACTAAACAACTAAAAAATTAATTTGCACCAGGAAATAAACAGCAGTTTAACTCTATTTGATATGCAAAGTAACTACACTTGATTTAACTGTGTAGTCCTGGTCACATGTACCAGTTTCACTCTATGACTGACCGACCCAAGATAGTAAATATGGAGATCAGCTGACCATAACGCAAATATGCAACGGCTAGTTCACTGAAGCACACGGACGCAAGGCCAGGGTCAGAGGTCAGCAAAAGCACAGAAAAGCTCAAGCTGTTCCTCCTGGTGTTGCAATTCCAATACCACTCATTTGAATACAACACCATGTGCTCACCTTTCCAAACTACTTGAACATGATCAATAAGCTTGAGATCAATGTGTTTAACATGTCAAACACATGACGCCAAACAGCTGTGATGACCATTAGACAATGCTGTATAATGAACAGTCATCAGCTTCCAAATCAATACAGGCTTTAGCTTTGCTTCTAACAAAAAGAACTGTAGAGGGGGGGCAAACAATGATGTTTTCGACTGATTAAATTACTTTTGTTCGACATGTTGGCAACACAGCAGGGCGGAGATGCAAATCAAGTCACAAAGGGCACATTTCCGAAATCCAGTGGCCGATCCTCTGAGCTTGATCTAATGATGCAAGGTTTCCTCTGCTCACTCCTTATTGTGGGTGATGAGGAAAATTGCATTAATTACAAGCAATTTGAAGATAGAAGACTGCAGGTGGCAGAGATTTTTGAGGGTAATTGACACCGTGTTTCCAAGACTGAACTGGAACCTGTGAAGTTTAATCAGTAAAGCAGTAGCTCTCTCCTCAACAGATGGGCATCTCCTCTTCTTCTGCGATGGGACCGCCTGCCGTGTCCAGTCTTTCTGCCGCATGCTCTTCATTGGAATAAGGTCTCTGCAAGGAACTGGCATGAAGGAACCATGCTGGTAAAATTGCTGTCATCCAGTTCACCTCTATTTCGCAGGTTGCTTGTGTAGGCTGTAATTTAAAACCATTTCCTGGAGGCTTGTCAGATCATGATTGAACATAGACAATAGCCACTTGCTGATGGAATTCCATCTAACAGGAAATTTGCAAAAGCTTATGCCTTAAAAAAAGCACACATGCTTTTCAAAAATAACCATTATTCATCTGTTTACTGCGCATCTACAGCCTAAAAATAAAGCAGCAGTTGTTCCTTGAAGAGACTAACCACTGTGGGATGGTTCATAACTAAACAGGTTATTTACAAGGAAAGTTTTCATCTTTATATTGCAAAGATTCCCATCATACAAAGTTCACAATAACATTATAGAGATTTGTGTGCTTTCCAAACTCTCCTATGTAAAGTATCCACCAGATTCTAGTGGTATGGGAAAAAAAGAGACTAAATTTAAGTGTAATTTAACATACGACTGACACCAGACCATGGAAAATTGGGTGTTGACCTTATTCTTGCCCTTCAGCAAGAGCTATGACTGTTCCTCTTTGAATTATAGCACTTACATTCCAGTTCTTTAGTTTCATTACACAAAGAAAATGTGAAAAGAAAGATGGGTTTGCATCAAACACAAGAGGAGGAAACATAGAGGAAGGATGTATAAGAAGTGATTTATAATTTACTCTGCAGGGGATTTCGATGATGTGATTTTGAAAGGATGCTGGTGTCTAATGAGTAGTTGGAGATTTGAGAAGATCGATTTCCATTTTAAAGTGAACATCACCGGAACATCTGCCACACTGGGCTTCACTTCCTCAGAAGAACATCTGATAGGTTCACAGAAAGAACAGACTGACTTCGCTGAACTGAACTGCTAACATGACTAGGTTCCTTATCTCATGTTTCTTCAATTAACATAGTTTCTGTGTATTTTCAAAATAATTACTATTTTGAAAGATATTTTTAAAATATTTTCCTTTTGTAAGATATTATGTCCTATGCAAAATGTCCATTCATAAGTTTATAGTTAGGAAACGTCCTTTCGCTCTTTGTAATTAAAAATATTTGTCAAGTAGTTATTTTTAGTTATTGCAGTTAATCTCGCTGCACGCAGATGCATCCCTTCTGAGGCAGTCCACAAGGCCTTCATGGTTTAATTATAGATAGATAATTCATAAAACAACTAGCCTTAATATTAACAAGGTGTGTTCTAGTCTACTCTAATCCTACTATTGCAAAATGGAAGTCCTAAAAATTGTAAATTGCTTTATTTTGAGTTATTAAAAAGCTCAACCTTTGACCTCTCTAATGTAGCTGCGTCCTACAGCTTTGAGAAGGTTGTGACATTCAACCCCATTGTGACAAGAACACCATTCCCACAGTGAAATATGATAGTGGGAGTGTAATGCTGTGGAGTTGTTTCAGTGCAAATATGAAAACATAAAACTATAAGAAGCTTTTGAAAGGCAAGAAAACGTTGATTGTACAGAATACATTGTTCCAGTCACTTGGAAAAAAGTGCAATTTCATGGATTGGGGGGGGGGTCATTTTGGCTTCAACATAACAAATATCAATGTTTTGTCCTAAAAATTCTCTTGAAATCACACATAGACAATAAACAGACTATTAAAATGTCAGATGCTTCAATGTCTGGCAGAAGGGAATTTAACGTCAGAATGGATGAGTTGTTTGAAATATAAAACAGGAGGAAGAGACAGTTTCTGTCCCCAAAGGCAAGCCTAAGCCCTGCACTGAGCAACAGTCAGTGGACACTGACCTCTTTATGACCCCACTTCTTTATTTTTAAAATACTGAGCGCTCACCCACTGAGCAGTCAAACATCACACTTACAAACAACTTTTTAAATGCATTATTAGAGTCACTTTTTTGCTTTGTAAAAGATGAATTGATATAACATTATTACTGCATTTTCATTGCCTTGTACTTGCATATGTCTAACGACAATACAACAACACAATAAACTGACAACAGTTCAAAGTAATTGAGACAACACTCAACTCAATTCAATCAACATTGTACAGGAAAAAAGTGAGGTGGTGTGATTTTTTGCATGCACAGCATTAAAATACATTCAAACAAGAAGACTGTCTAATGTCTACATTTGAATAGCATCAAATCATTTGGACATTACAATTTTAAAAAAACTTTTTTCTACAACAGAAATTGTAACTATAAACCTTTTTACAACAGAAATTGGAAAATTCTAAACTGTTTTTTTTTCAGCTAATTTCTGATGGGTTTACATCAGGCTCTACATCAACCCCTGTCTATACGTGCGTTTCCATTCACATATTTTTATGGGCATTTTGGAACCTTGTGTAAATTACAACTAAGTAGGATAAACTTTTTATCAGATAGGAACAAATGTGCAAAAACTACGATAGAAATGCACTTACCGAATAAATCCCAATGCAAATGTGAACTGGGGCACAATGAGGTGGCATTATTGGACTAATCAACGAACTTGCATCGCACAACATCTGAAATGTTATTTTGGTCATTCTAAAATCCCTTAACCAGCTGCGCTCCCAAAGATATTGCGCATATTGCGTTTTGTCTACATGTTCTAAGATGCAAGTATGTAATTATAAATGAAAACAGTGCTTTATTCGCAAATATTTATTTTAATTTCTTTTTCCCAGTTTTGCACATGAACTTAATTCGCTTATTTGGAAGGAAATATGGCTACTAGCTGCTGATGAGTGCAAGCATGACAAACCTCAATGAGAAGACTATAAAGTAGCAAAATATGAGCTATAACAGATTTATGGTTTTCCAGCCATTTGCAGAAGTTTATTCAAACTATAGCATTGATAAATGCACAGATGAGCTCTAGAAAATTGGCTGATCTCTGGACATGTTTGTGATCTATTAGTAAAAGAAGAAACACATTTTATTCTTTACAGAGAAGAATATGATACCACAATGATGATTAGTTGTCAATAATCCATAAAATAATCAACTGTAACAAGCTAAAGTTATAAATAGACAACACAGCTCCATTCAACACAGAAGGATATGACAACTGCTATGTTGCCAGTGTTCCAACAGCAGCACTGTTACGCATAGCAGCCATAAAAGACTGGGCTTCTCAAATAGTACTTGCATCACTGCATCAGAAAATACAATGCAAGAATGCTCATTTCTAGATTTTTGGTGATTAACCAACAACCCTTTGTTGATTTATAATCATTATAGACAATTTGTCCATGCTACCATGTCAAATTAAGTTTAAAAAAATAACAGCACAATTTTTAAGCGGGGCATGTACAAGACACACATTCTTTTCACATTTTTTATTCTCTATTTGTCGAAATATTTAGATTGAGTTGTACATTGACCAATGAAAAAATATTTTGAGAATACCACAATAGCATGGTATTGTTAATTTTACACAAACCTCAAAAAAAAAATATTTAAAAATCATACTCAATGTTTGTCATTTAAATCGGATTCTCTGAGGAGATACAGTCTCTGGCTAAATCTCCAAACAAATCCCTCCGTTGCTCATGTTTAATTTGTTTCATGGGCGCTATCTAAATGCTAAACCATTCAACACTCAGGAGATGGAAAACTGTAAAGTTGTTTTTTTCCTGATGAGATATAGAAAGGTAATCATCCCAAGCATTGGTATTCAAGCCAGGTATGATGGGAGTTATATTATCTGTAAGTGAAATGAGAGCAGCACAGGTCTGGTTTCAGTGGTAAAGCTGCCTTTCCTGCACAATTCCATTTGATAAATGATCCACTATATAAAGCAAAAATAGAGATTTCTACTTTAACTTATGCAAGAGTTCTACATATAAAAAAGAATCTACAAAACTACTACTATTGCGAGGTTTAAAAGAGTAGATTGTCAATGTACTTTTTTTTTCTTTAAACATCACACCAAAAGAATCCATTTAAACTCAAAACTATGATTCTATTGTTTTTTTTTTTTGTATCACGTTCAAGGAATCCTACTGATGATTTTTAAACCACTTTCATTCAGAGTGATTTACAAGTAAGAATAAATGGTGAGCTACTTTAAATGTAGATACATGGATTACAAATGTGAACAGTTGAATATAGTTTTGTTGGATGAACAAAAAACACTTTTTATTTTTTTTTTTTTTTTTGTACTAGGTTTTGGACTTTTCCAAAAGTCTTTAGCCAATTGAAATAAGATCTGCATATCAATCACCACAAATCAATAACTATAATACCTGTCACAATCTGTGCTATTTTAGTAGGTGAAATCTTCCAAGTGAACTTGAGGTTACGCTATGGCTGTGTCCCAATATCCGCTCTTAATGTACCCTTGCGGTCTCATAGACTTGATTTGCATGTGCCCTCAAAGTCCACAAGACGGTAGGGTGTCCCATCTGTCATTTTTACACTGCAGTCAGCAGTTTCTATGCATCCCTTGTGCGGTCTTCAGCCTCTCTAACAATTCTCTTTAAATAACCAGACAATAGAAAATCAGTAATGCAACAAATAAATAATGTATGATTTATTTTTATGTTGTATTCTCTTTGGTTTCTAAATCATTTATTCATATTCATATATTTTGATTAACTGTTCGATACACTATTACAAATTAATTAAATTATCCTTTTTTTCCGTTCATAAGTGTAAATACACCACACATAAAATGTCCATTCCCTAATGATTTCCTCAAAGTACAGAGGTCCACCAGTCTTCATAGTGTAATTTGGGACAGGCCCTTTATGCAAAATAAAGTCCTCCATTTAAGGCAGTATCAGCAACTTTAATTTTATCTGTTTAATTAAAGGCACTCATTTGACGGTTTTCTTATTTTAAACTTTTCACATTTAATTGCTTGACAATAATTTGTTTATCCTTTAAGGACATGAACAGTCAGTGCACAGTTGAACGAGAGCCAGTATAGTTGTCACAGATATCAGGAGGGTGCAAAACCACAATCAGATATTAGATGGAGCAATAAAAGGGGGAAACCCCCACTTGCAACATTATTTCTTGGGGAAGCTTGTTGGTTGTAGACTTTTACAACTAGGTCACGATGATATCAACGAGTGTGAAAACATTTGTGATGCTAGAGCTGCACATCTGGACAGACCAGGATGCTGAGCTTGCTGAACATGCTTTGATGTTCTTGAAAAAAAAAAAACATATCTCTTCAATTTAACAGTTTTAAATGCATTCATTAAAGTCTTACCTGTCGAGTATAGTTGAGTTTCAACCCAAGAGATTTCAGAAGTTTGATTAAACATACCTTCAAGCAAAAATTTTAAACTGAGCAAAACTGTTGACTTACGGTTTTTAACTTGTTTAAAACTAGCTTTTACCCCGTGAATGAACCGCTGTGCCATGTGGACGGTGGCAACAAACAATCATTCAGCGCCATCTTGTGGACAAGCGACGGAATCACACAACTGCAACTTTTATCTTCTTTTAGTTAACTAATGGCGGTTTACTCTAGCGTAGATAGGACATTACCGCCTTCTGCTGTTCCGGAGTGTGTGTATATACATTTATATATATATGTAAATAATTTATTACCGACTACTCAAAAAGTGTATTCAAAATTTCATCAAAATCAACCAATCTCTCTCATTTGTTGCAGTAATATTTATAGACTATATATGTCACTATTACATTTACTTAATTCATTCTGTCTCCGCTCTTCTGTATCCGCGTTTAATTTTGAAATAGCTGCTATCAGTTGAACTGATGAAAGAATCCGTCCTTTATTTCTCCAATAGTTCCATAGACTTACCCCGTAGTACTGGAAACCCAAAACGTGCTATTTCTGCTCATATTAGTGAGACACATGAATAATATATATGTTTAATGTGATTATGTTTGTAGTAAAATTTATTAATAATTATAAATTCTATTTTATGTCCAGCTGTCTCTGGTGTGAGGTTTTCTTTATGCTTTATTTCCACTGTTAACTTTATATCCATATAAAATCCATATTTGGCTATAAGAAAATTTTGAGTGAGAAGAATTTACTGTTTTTAGGCTCTCTATAGGATACATGTGCAGGTCAAAACATAGACTGTTTCACACCCAATTACACACCCTTTCAAAAATGTAGTTTACACTCCAGAGATATACAGGGAGAAAGAAAGAGATCGCACCACACATAAGGAAACCTGTGATAGCTTGAATGGTAAATAAAATTTGGAATTTTTGGACCTTATTGAGATAATAATGCTTTGTGCAGCTATGAGGGTCTTATACATATTGAGGGTGAGGTATGGCCAGTGTCCTCAAACTAAATTCATTTGCATAAGAAGTCTAGAACAGAAGTAAAACCGGCATTAGTTAGCTCGAGTCCAATCTGAGAGTATTTGCGCTTTATGAGATGTTGTGTAATTCTGCTGGTAGTAGTCATCAGAAGATGGACACACTGTCGGACATGTTCAGTAACAATACTCAGGTAAGGCAGTGGCATGGGCATGAAGCACGATTGGTATTAAAAGGCCCAAAAAAGTGCGTAGATAATATCCCCCACACCATTACACCACTACCAGCAGCCTGAACAGTTACTACAAGGCAGCATAGATTTATGTTTTCTTGTTGTTGTCCCCTCCCATTCGAATGTTGCGGTACAAAACGAAACTCATATCAGATTAGTAAGCATTTTAAAACTTCTATTGTCCAATTTTGGTGAGACTGTGCGGATTATAGCCTGTTTCCTGTTCTTAGCTGACAGGAGTGGCAACCATCATGGTCTTCCACAGCTCTCTGCCCCAAAGTTCGATGTGTGGAGCGTTCAGAGATGCTTCTCTACATATCTTCGATTGTAAAATGTCTTTACTTGAGTTACCGTTGCCTTGCAATCAGATTGAACCACTCTGGCCATTCTCCTCAATCCTTTGGCATCAAAAAAGGCGTTTGCACCCTTCTGCTCACTGGATATTTTCACTTCTGCAGGAAATTCTTTGTAAATCATAGAGATGGCTCTGAGTGAAAATCCTAGTAGATTAGCAGTTTAAAGCAGAAAATACTCAGACCAGCTCGTTTGGCACCAACAACCATGCCATGTTCAAAGTTACTTAAATAGCCTTTCTTCCCCATTCTGATGCTCAGTTTGAACTGCAGCAGATCGTCTTGGCCATGTGTAAATGCATTGAGTTGCTGCCATTTGAAATTTGGAATAACAAGAAGTTGAATGGTGAGTGTATGTATTATGTAACAGCAGCATACGAGTCAAAAAACAAATGGGAACATAAAGCGCATTTCTGAGTTTTCAAATAAACCAGGATTTGAATGTCCAGCCACATGGTGGAGTGGATGGTGTGCAAAATATTTATGAGCAGTTATGCAAGGCGATGCAGGTTCGAGTCCCAAACCCATAGTCATTTGACTCATTTCCAACCCTCCCCTTCATTCAACCAGGTTCTTTTCCTGTCTAAATACAGTCCTACAGACAATAAAATAAGAAAAAAAGACTCACATAGACTTTATCATAAAAAATGGAAAACCTCATTTTATTAGTAGTTTCAAAGATCCAGGTATCAACATTGTCAGAAAGGAAACTGAAACCTAAAAAAGTCCCACTTGTACACTTGTTTGTACACACAGACTCACATTCACACTCATTGCTTGAACTTCCACAGCCTCTGTGTTATTCCCCAGATTATGAGGGATGGTGAAAGAAGGAAGATGGGATCTAGTTCTTCACTAGTAACGATATGGAGTTGGTGGTCCACATGGCTTTGAAATCTGTGATTTCTAAATGTGAGGATGAGAGTTGAGGAGTCTCCATGGAGGAGCTCTCCATCGGAGTTCAGTCCCAACACAATCAGTGCAAGTTCAATTAACACATCCATCATGAGCGAACTCCGCAATTAACATGGGCTAAAGATGTCAATTCTGTCAGGTCAACCTCTTTTGTCAGATTTACAAGCATTGGCATATTGGGCTTAAAGTTTCACAGCAAATGTGCAGGAACACATACAGCACATACTGCATCAGCATATTCGTAAACAGGAAAAATACAAATAAACAGTGCATATTTTGCTTGGGTATAAGAAATACAGTCTATATTTAAGAGTAAAGAATGGCTTTCTGACACATCTTGAGGGTTTGGGATTTAAAGACACAAATAATAAAAAAAAAAACAACACTCATGGAAAGGTGGACTTTTCTTTGTTGTATTACTTACATATATTAAGTTATATCTGTAAAATCATACAATACCAGCTCAAATACTCCTAACTGGCTCACATCAGGTTTTGAAAAGGCAATCTAAGATTGATACATATTTTATATATACAGCAATTATATATTCATATAAAAACAATCTTTCAGTCAGTAGCTTCGCTGATTTTTAGGTTTGTTCATGTTCAGAAACACTGTAGCACTGAGGTTGAAGAAATATTGACACAAATAAAAAAAAAAAACTATAATAATTTAATATCAACATGGTTGGGAATATTGGTTAAAAGGCCTATGAGAAGCTGCACTAGGCTCAATTTCTGGTCCCGATCTCCAGAGAATGCGATGGAGACCCCTCACATCCTGGAAAAACTACACCCATCAAGTCCTTAAATTACCCCCCTCTCCGGGTTCTTTCTGGGTCTCTCTGGAGAGGGGTGGGTGGTTACCATCCATTGATGATGTGGTTCATGTAGTCTTCGGTTGGCAGTCGAGCCGTCCCCTCTCCCCCACCCCCGTCCTCTCTGAAGGGACTGTGAAAGGCTGCATGTCCCCTTAGTAGCCTCTGCTCCCGACGGTCAAGAATGTGCTTGTACTGGTAGCGTTGCAGGAACAGGTCTTTGGCATAGTCATACAGCTTCATGTCGAGTTCATTGAGTTCCTCGATTCGTTGTATTGTATCATTATCCAAGTCCACACCGGCCGCCCGAGTGCTGTTGTATTGCATGAAGGGTCGGATGAACTTAAGTTGGAAGGTGCGCTCGAATAAGTATTGCGTCTTCCTCTGGAACTCGGTCAGGCCGTAGAAAGCCATGTCTCGGAGGTTCTTCTTAGCCGATTCGAGCAGCAGCTGTGAGCGCCTTTTCTCCGGTACTGTCGAAAGGTTGTAGCAGCCCACCAAGCTCAGGTCAGCCAACATTCGGACTTGTCTGTTGTTGGCAAGGTTGTACGGGCAGTCCATGAACTGCTGCAAGGTGCAGCCGGACCAGTCTGTGCCCTCATAGCAGGCAGGTAACTCATCAGGTGTGGGTGTTCGTCCATCACACATGTGCAATGAGGTCTTCCATGTCGCCCCTCTCTGGACGTGCCTCCATTCACTTAGATATCGTGAAACAGGATCCCGCAGTAGAGTAATGTAGTAGAATTTCCTGAAAGAAACAAAAAAGAGAACACTATAAGTCACAAGATAACAGTATCTGCATGCTCTAGCAGCCTACAAAGACATTGCATTACTGTATAAACCATTGGGGTAAGGCCAACGACTGGTGCTGTAAATGCTAACGAATTCAACTGAGGTTGGATAAAATGGAGACCGGTGATGGACAGTAAAAATCTGTAGAAATGTACAGTTTTTTACCTAAATTAACTTCTCTTCCTTCTGGCTTTAACTTATCTCCTCTGGCCCTGAAGGCCACAAGAGGAGTCAAAATATATTCCCCTGTGAGGGTGTGATAAGGAGACTCTCTGAATTCTCAAAACACCTCCGCTAGCTTCTCTCAACCGCTGTAATCTGATTGGGCCATGAGTACAGCGCCAATATTGGCAGCAGGAAAATGTCGGCTGCTGACTGCAGCGGTTTCACCACTTCCCTTAACCCTACCCCATCCGGCAATGTTTTCTTGTATTATGTCTATATGTGCTTGGTTGGAATGGCTTTTTTTAGAAAACTTGCCAATTCTTGACCCATTTTTTGTTTTTTGACTTGACTTGTTTGGAGCCACTGTGTTATGCATTGAAGCAAGGACAGAGCCAAAACCTGCCCAAAACCTACTCTTTAGTCCTCTTAAGTCATATGAACGTAAAAAAAAATCAACGCTTACTCAATATTTGATCAATGCTATATATAAGAATCGATTTAACAAAACTTTTAACTGTAGCGCCAACGCTAGCAAAAGGTAATAACGTTTCCATTGAAAAATGTATTTACAGAAAACTAAACATTGACTACATTATCAATGTGACATCATGTATAGTTGCTCCGTTGCATTCTGACCATTTTCCTGGTACAAAACAAATCAAAATATTATGTCTTTGAAAGAATAAAAACTTTACAAAACCATTCACATGATCATTGGATTTATTGGATTGGACAATTGAATATAAATATTGAAACTGTAAAGCTAAGAATACCAGGGACTAGTTTGATATAATCCACCCACTCAAACCATGTAACAATAAAGATATGAGCATCTTTTACACGGAGTGTACTGGAGATAGTGAGTAGAAGTCTGGGACGGGGGTAAAACAGCCATTAGCCATTTGAGGAGACATCTACCAGTTCAACGACATCTCTACTTCTTTGTGTTGGAGCCAAAGTCAGATGTCAATGCCAGATTTCTCTGACGTTTACTTTAAAGTTTTAAAATGTAAAAACTGGCAGATGGCAATATAAAAAAGAGATGGCTTTATACATTTTATCACTTTCTTCTGTTCCCAATATTGCTGTTTCTCCTGCTTTTTCACAATACATATTTTTATTGTCATATATTGTTACACCCTATTACAAAAAGTTTCCACCTTGAATTATGGAATATATAAGGTGATTCACTGGAGAACAAAAGGTCGCTGGTTCGATCTCCAGCTCCACTGGAAGTCGAAGGTAGGATGAGTGTTGAAACTCTCTCATATGTGACAACCATTACTTGCCTTGAGCAAGTCACCAGTTTCCCCACTGCTTCCTGGGTGCCGAAGCTATGGCTGCCCAGTGCTCCGGGTGTGACACTTGGATGAAATGTGGAGCACAAATTCCACGTATGAGTCACTCCATACTTAGTAGTAATGTCAGAAGGTGGCAGAACTTCATATATTACATGACCACAGCGATGACAAGGAAGTGTCAATAGGAATTGTCAAAAAAAGAGGGCCCAAATTAAACAGGATCTTTAATGGGCCATTTTATAGATGGGCCCCAGAGTAGAGCAAAAATTTCCTGTTTGTATCCAAAAATGTTATCCGGCCAAACACAAAAGATCTTAATTGTATTTGTCTCCAATACCATATGGCTGTGACACAGCATCATCTTATACAAAGCTGGGAGCTCACGGAATGGTGACACTAGAGCTGCATAAGAAATGAGTCTCCTCCTTAAAGCATTTAAAGTGATTTTTTTTTACTACAAAACACTCATGTGGCTTATTCAATGACTGATTATAATGCCTTGTGCCAAAGGGGCTTGCTCAAAGCCCCAATGGCAGAATAGACCTTCTGGTTCTAGGATGACCAACTCCAACAATATGCCACTTGCCGCCCCATGATGGTGCAACCATTGTATGTATTGAAATAATTACAGTTAATAAAATGCCCAATCCAGCTATTTCTGAACAACTGCAAACTATCAACTTCGTACAACAATATTGAAATAATTGTCTGACCAAAGGTAATATGGAAAGAATGTTAAAAGGGGGCAGCAATGCTCCATTTACATTAATTTATTGCTGCATTATAACGTCAAAAGGATACATTTTTTAAGCTGGTCTTTCCCAAATAACAGCACATGAACACATGACCACTGAAAGGTCAGTGGTAAAACACAATGGTCAGGAAACAACCAATTGACTCCACAAGAAATAAGACGCAAACTAAAAGTTCAAAGCCCGGTTTTACATGGAACAAGATGAGACATGATGGTGCTCGGGGGGGCTCAGTCAAAATATAAAGAATAAACAAGACAAGATGAGACAAGACAAGGAAACCAATTCTGCTGACACACGCTTTGTAAGTGTTTAAAGAAAAAGACAATGACATCTTTATTAAAGTTATCTGAAGGCAGCACTCAAGGACAAGCCACAGGGAAATAAAACAAGTGAAACCCTGCAGAGGTTTTAGGAGTGGGAGGAAAACCAAGAACTGCCAGTGAGCCAGCATGTGTTTTATACAGATTAATCTCAACTAAACTGACGACAGTGAGCTTAAGTTTTCAGTTACACATTCAAAACCTCGACCGCACCAGCCGTGCTTCAACTCTTCACACCTCAGAGTTTCCCACAAAACGCATTTGCTTCAAAACATTTACATCAAGCAGCATGAAATCACTGATCGAGGGGGAAAAAGGGTCTCTTGTGAACTGTTTGGCACCTCAATAGTCACTTAAATACACTGCACAATCATCAACCAAAACAGGCAACGTTTCCAACACTCTGGACTCAAATGCCCTTAGACAGGACATGCAGTGGCCTTTCTGAACACCAGATGGCAGAACGAACACATCTACAGAGCATTCCTCACCAAGCTACAGCTTCAAAACTTTGTCTTAGAAAGAAGTCACTCACGCTCAAGATCAGAATGTGACCTTTTCTCTTCCCTTGCCGATGTTTTTCTATAGTTATCTTTGAAATCAACAGAATCAATTGCTACTTCATGTCTCTTCAGGAACTTCTAATGTTTTGTTGACTCCCACGTCTTTCCTCATTCAGTGACAGAGCTGCAGGCTTAAAATCATTAGTGAGCCTGAGAGACATCTGAGATCCCTCTGCAGTGCCAGGGCTTCCCGTTTTAATAACTCTCATGTTTCCACAGCGATTAAACTCTGTGCTCCATCAGCACATATGGCAGACCCAAATCCCAGCCAATAACTGGCCGCCTGCTCAGTGCACGAGCAGTCAATACTGATAACACAGTCTGAAATAGCCCCATTATTAATGAGAGCGGTCCCTGTACTGAGACATGGGGCACCTCGTGTAGTAAGTGAGGGCCTCTGCAAGCATAGACTGTTGCAGTGTGCGGACTCATAAATTAATGTATTGAACACAAGTCTCTTTTAGCAAAGCGTTTTGTAATTGATTTAAAGCATGCATTAGGTAAGAATGTGCAGAGTGGTATCAGTATGTGGGTACTAAAGCCAACAGTAAGCATAGGCATCTGGTGCCTGTCATTTACTAAAAAAAAAAAAAACCATCAGTTTGAATCTGAATAGACTAGAAGCATTTCCAAAAAAATTGATAAAAAATAAATTCCCCCAAATTTTTTTTTATTGTTACTAGGATTAGCATGAATAAACCCCTATTTCTCTATGAAGACATTTTCTCAATCACCATTTCTTATCTTGACGACTTTTTCTTTGTGGTTTCCCATTTATTTTCAGTGGCCATTATAAGTCAATGGTAAATATTTTACCAATTCTAGGTACAAATACTTTAGCACAGTTGTTGGTATGTTCTTGCACAAACAGGTAACCTACACAGGTGTGATCTGTTTGAAGTTCACTAGGTTTTCAGTTTGCAAGCTTTAGAAAGCTTGACCCCATGTTAAAGCAGTGGAAAATATCACAGCATTTTCAGTGATTTCCAAGAATTCCTAGAAGGGAAATTCCGAAATTCTGAAGTGAAAGACGAAAAACAACATAATGACTGGTGAGTAATCAAAATTACATTACTTTGTAAAACCCTTGCTTTCAAAAGCTTTACAAAAAAAAAAAGTTTGCCTCTAAAAAAATGCATATAAATAAACTAAAAGGTTTAGGAGTTGTTAGAACATTATAGAATGGTACTTTAACCTCTGCAGTGGTTAATATCATTCATCTTAATCCAAGACTTTTCTCTTCTGAATCAAACATACTTAACAACTACATTAAAACAATCCAGTACTTCATTAAAAATCCCATTATTGAGGTTACAACCCCACTCTCCCCCACTGAGACATGAGAAAGGAAATGTGGCTCTAGAGAGAAGGAATGAACGGCCCACTGGAGATTCTGTGGTTCAAGGTCAGGGCTGAAGATAGAGCATGCTGGAAGCCTCTTCCTCAGGCTGACAGCTCACAGTGGAGCCATCACAACTCTCTTTCTGAGATGATTCAAAATGCAAATCAGCCTCAAGTTTATGATGAATGCATCCCAGACCAGAAACAAAACAGCTGCGGGGAACCTTTTCTCTTTAAGACCCATGCACACGGACAGGAAGTGACAAATAAATTTACAATAAAACCTCCAGGGTTTGGTTTAGAAGGGCCTCTCCCGAGGCTCTCCCAGATTATTAATGGACTTGAATGTGAGCATATTGGGGATAGTGAAATTGTTTATTGAGGGGGTGCTGATCCAGGCTGCAGAGTTTTGGAGGAGCTGTAGTTTGTGCAATGTTTTGTGATGAAGACCATAAAAAAAAAACAGTTGGAATAGGGCTGGGTGATAAAATCGACTCTGTAGTGTACATTGATGAGCTTGAATGAAAACTGATTTTATCCTTAACATAATATGCAAACGATGGCTCTTTTCTGTAGAATGCTCGCTCCCCCTTTGAGTCCCCGTAAAATGGGCGAGACTCACCTTCCGCCTCTTGCATTTGCCATATATTAAGATAAACAAACAATGGCAGTGCCTTGTTACAGCAAATGTCTGTTAGTGTTTAGGCCTGTTCCAAGTGTTCCTACACCCAGTTGTTTAAATGTTAATACAAGACCTAAAGTTACAGGAACTTAATAAATCAACTGTTTTAAAGAAAGTTGACCACGGGTATTTGTGTGCATATGCGCAGAACTTGTCTGCAGTGTCATCATTATGCATCCAAACTAAAGAAATTTTCCAAACTGGTCTTTCAATCAAAGCAGGAGGTAATTATCAAAGGAAGACCAAGCCCTTGTACGTAAACAGCGAGTCCATTAAGAGACATTTAAAACTGAAGGAAGATTAGGAACAACATTTCTACAAACAAGTGATCAACTATTTTCATCAGAAGCAGTGGCGCTTGGACTTTAGTTTATAAATAAAGGCATAATAATGTTTTGTGCATTTTTTGTACGCGACTGTATACAGTATATTTCAAGATGTCCAAACTTTAACATCTTAATAAACTTCTATTTATGTTGACTTGTTATAAAGTGCTTTCAATTGAATTTTTTTGCCTGATTTAGTCAACAATCATGTGCTGTATATGAAAACTCAACTGTAGGATCCAAAAATATTTATTTTTCTAGGAAGCTATTTTCCATTTGGTAAATCTAAACACATTAGTTGGATCTAAAAGTAACAACACTACAGCCTCTGGCCAAGTAAATAATATTATCATGATATTTTTCAACCTTTTCTTTCATATGATCGATTGTAGAGCATCCCTAAAAGCAGTGAGACGAATGAGGAAATCAAAGAAAGGGGTTTTGGACAGTGACAGAACTAACCCTAGAGCGCAGACACAGGCTGTGGGTGGAAATTTCATCTTTGACAGGATCCATCCTGGTAAAGTTCTGGGAAGATCAGGGATTTAAACTAGATATCGCAGACGCCATGTCTGCTTTCACTGGGATTAATGCAATTCCAGTGTTTTCTTGGCACTCAGAGCCGCACACTAGTCGTAACAGCTGAGGGAGTGTGACTAACAAGAGAGTGAGGGCTTTGGCATCATGGAATGTGGGAGGACGAGAAACAGATAGAGATTAGAAAGCAGAGTAGAAGTGAAACAGAAGAGAAAAGCAGGCAAGCAGTGAGCAAACAACTGGATTTGGATGCAAAAAGACTCGATCAATCAACAAAATAAAATGCCAAAAGCAAAATCCATATTCATCATTCAATATTACATTTCAATACATGAACATGCCTAATACGAAAAAAAGCAAAAAAAACAATGGAGGGTGGGATCAAATATCAATCTGATTAAAATTGTGAACGCCCAAAATTGAACATCAAAATAACCTCCAACGAAATACAATTTAAAAAGTTTATTTTTAAACATACCATATTTTTTGGACTATAAGGCGCACCTGATCAAAATCATTATGTGGTTTACAATGCTCAAAAATCTGTTGAAGGGTTTTGGAACTATACTTTGGTCAGCTACAAAGCCTCGTCGAATGATGGCCAGGGACTTCCATCACCTCACGCAATAATGCATACTGTGTTTCAATTATGGTATGTTTATATAAAGATCCTGTTAGGAGACTTGCTTACAAAGCAATTTCAAGCTCAAGGCTATCAGTCACATCCAAGCTTTCAGAAATCCCAGATGTAACCACAACGAAACTGACTGGGAATAATTGGTTTAGGCAAGGGTGGGCAAAGTCATTCCTGGAGGGCCGATGTCCCTCCTGGTTTTTGTTCCAGCCCTGCTTCAGTACAAATACTGCCAACTTTAAACAAGCCAAAGAGAGCTTAATTCATAGGTGGGCAAGGAGGGCCATAGTTTAGTTGCAACCTTCATGAAATAGACCTGATTCTACTAAAATAGCTCTTCTTGGTTTGTTTAAAGCTGCCAGTGTTTGTATTGAAGCAGGGCTGGAACAAAAACCAGGAGGGACACCGGCCCTCCAGGAATGACTTTGCCCACCCTTGGTTTAGAGCATTCTCGATCCTGAAGTGGCCTCAGACGCAGATGACGAAGAATTTGATGTTGAGTGGAATTAACTGCAAAAAAAAAAAAAAAAAAAAAACTGGTGCATTTAATATGTTGCGACTGAACTATGCTGAAAGTTATTGCGAAGAACCTCATCATCTATTATGCCTTTATGAAAAAAGACCAGTTCATTGATATGGTGCCTTTTAGCATTTTTCCCCTTATATTTTGGTGGTAGTTTATTCCATATTTAAATGTAATACCAAAATCTGATAAAAAGTCATTTGATGCAGTCTCTTGAGGAATAATAGCCCATCCTCCTAGATCTCTAAAGTTCCTACAGATTTGTTGGTGTTCTGGCACAAACTTCAATCATTAGTGTGCTTCACAGATTTTCAAGTCTGGTTTTTTAGAGGTACAAAAGGTGTTTTGCTCCAACCACTGTGTTTTGCTGAGGAAAAGTGTTCCTGGGGTTCAGTGCCTGTCACTTTTTTCTCCAAACATAGACAACATCTCTATGGCCAAAAAGCTCTAGATTTGTCTCATCGGCCAAAAATACTTGTCCTTAACAAACTTTTCTAGCGTTTTTATCTGCAGCCTTAAGTGCATTCCTGTGCAGGCCTCTAGTAACTGGCTTTATTTTGATAATTTCCAACGTTTTGAATTCTTCCTGTTCTCCACTGTTTTGGTTTCTTTAAACTTCCCGATAATGCTTCTCGCTGCAGACCTTTGATAGTCTCTATAAGCATTAACAATTCTTTCTCCCAAATTCAAATCTCTTTTATTTCTGAAATGCTGAAAGTGCACGTATAATTGCATATACAAGATAATCCTTTTTTAATAATACTTTTTATTTTTTATTTCTAAAAGAAATCACTTTCTAAAATGCCTTGTTTTGTTTAACGACACGTGCAAAATAAAAAAGGTGTAAATTCACAGAGGGACTCATGTCTTTATTTGTGCATTTATATTGAAAATACACCGCAACAATAATTCTTAGCCTTCAGAGAAGATGCTTATTTTTCTAATTAAAAAAACACATTTACCTCCATAAGAACAAACAAAGTAAAAATAATTGAAGACACTAGGCAGGATGTGTGGAGACTCTTCATGTTCCACTGTGAATCTGGTAGATCATCTCCTCAAATCAACACAGGTGTTTGGCTTTGGATCAGCCGATAAATAACCTAGAGGCACAGAAGGAATACTGGCAGCTTTAAAATCTGCCAAATGTGCAAGGACAGAGCGAGCACTAAAGCCATGACATGATGGAATGCTGCCTGACCTCTCGGGGCTCATTAAAAAGCTGTCAGGATGTGAATTGTGACCGTTATCATGGGGACATAAGGAGACTGAAGATCGGATGAGGGGTTGTGGAAAAGAAGCACAAGACGGAACATCTGTGTTATCCCCCAAAAACAACCGTTAATGGAACGAGTAGCAGGGACAATTATTTAAATTAAATCATGCCACTCTCTAACCCTCAGTGGATCTGTGAAACTGTAACTTTCCCGAAACGATGAAAGAAGAAAACACGGAAGGTTGTAGACAAAACAAGGCAATGGGTGCAGAGCAGACAGCAGTAATACAGTGGCTCAGACGAAGCGACGACTTTAATAAAGCAAGAGCTTATTGTTGAATTCAGCTCTTCATGTTTATGTATGACAGCAGGGGATCCAGGAGGGACTGAAACAGATCTGCAGACTAGAGACGGAATAACGTAGGATTTGATGGATTCTTCTCATATTACGAGTCCTCCTGAGAGAGCACAGCCTGACCTGACCTTTCAACCCAGACCTGCAATATTTACTTTATGATCGAGTGAGATATGAAGGAATGCATTACAAAAGATTTAAATCACTTGTTTAGAGGCAAGATATAACAGCAAAATCATTCTCATGTGTGAAACATGAGATACATGAAGATAAAATATAGATGCGACAGGAGAACTATTATATGTCTCTGTTTTGAATCAAGTAGGAATAACACGACCTACCAATTGTTTCATTTTGATTTCAAATGTAATGTTTAGTTTTCAAAAAAGGTTATTATTAGATTTGATATTTTTGGTTTTAAACAAACATTACAAGAGTTATGGCATAGTTTGCAAGGTAATTCGAATGAAAAGGTAAGAAAATCCGCTATCGTCTTTTAGTTTCATTTTACAGACCCCAAATCAGTCCCATTAGTGGTGAAAAGAAGGAATAACCCCTGGAAGACTTGATATGGCAAAGTTCTGGCACAAAAGAGCAGTCTATAATGTTTAGGAGAGGCTCGCCTTTTTAATATAAAATGTTCACATTGTTTTGAGGTATTATGAATTTTTATTTTGTCTACACTTTTGAGTTTAGTTATAAAACACACAAAAAATATAATCAATCAATCAATCCATCCATCCATCCATCCATCCATCCATCCATCCATCCATCTGTCTAAATCTATCAAATTGTAAAGTAGTAAAAAACCCTGAAAAAGGCAGTTGGACTTCAAAATATAAACATATGAAATAATAAAATAAAACCCACTTAAAACAATACTAAATGCAAATGGATATAATTAAAACAACTTGTCAAGAGAAGCAATAGTGGAGTGTGAGGGTTCAATCAGGAGCCACCATCCACACAAGTCTCTAAAAGCACAATAAAAGCGCCTGCAGCAGTAAATGCACTGTTCTGTTCCAATTAACAGCAGGAATGTGAGGAATGTTTACAGGGACCCCGAGGAGCTTGAGGGGGAGAGACAGACCCCTGACTTTCACTTTCACTGAGGTTTAACAAAACAGAACAGGATCAACCCTTTCAACAGTGTTTCAACTTACATTTGTGTGTCTCTTTTCGTAATTCCAGAACAAACATGTCTCTGAAACTAAAGAACGATGTTAGCACAAATGTGGAGAGTGGTTTAACAGTGAAAGACAAACCTTTGATTTGGTCTCTGTCCCTTTCAGCTTGACAACTTTGCTTGGTTATTTGTTATTACCTCAAAGTCATACAAATATAAAAAATTCAAATCCCTATTTTAATACTTAAACATTTATTTAAAATATATATTTTTCCCATAAAAACCCATGGCACATTTTTTTTTCTTCCAAAGCGCTATTAATATAGGGAACAAAGTAAATGCTTTTTTTTTCTTTTTAAAATTAATCTCTTCAAAATACAATACCAAAGAACATTAATATGAAGTCAAGTGGCTTGCTGGATCAAGTATCGTGAACTGCATTCTAAAGTCGCTCCTTTCGTCTGCCGGTAACTTTTGGACGTCATTGCTGGACTTTGTTTACTATGATCAGCTGGAAAATGGCCTGATTCAGTTCTGAATAAACGATTCAAAACTGTCGTATCTCGAAGTTTTACGTGTAAAACAACTAATCTGTGCAGTGGCTCTCAGTATAAGTTGATTAAAAAAGGAAAACAAGAGAAAAATCAAGTAACGCTTCTTCAATCCTTAAATCTATACATTGTTAATGTAATAAATGATAATAAAACAGAAAAAAACACACGCAAAATACGTAATATGTACACAAATGTGAAACCTGTGAAATCATGGATGATGTGGAATGGAACGGATGGCAGAAAACATTACGGCACCACGAATGAAAGTTAACTTTCTCTAGATATTTCACGAATTACGAACACCAACACGGTTTCAAGCAGTACTGAGTATGTGAGAAGGGAGAGAGCGAGTCACAGGGTTCCTCTAACTTGCGCTACAGAACAGCACTTTCCACTTTATAAACGTTATTTCTTTTAGGACACCTTGACTCTAACATTTCGTGTTTTTCGTATCTTGGAATTTTTTCCATATCTCGAAGCAAAATATTTCCCACAAGACCTTTCGTATCTCGAACATTTCATAACTCTAAGCATTCATATCTCGAGGTACCACTGTATTTATTTACTTATTATTTTATTTCTTCTTTTTTGTCTAATAACACACACATACACAAAACGCATCAACATTGGTAGTTGATTTATGAGCTAGTTGACTTGATACTGGTTCAAAATATAGCATTCATCCATTTGGATAGAAAAAAAGTTTTAAAAGCATTACAAACTAACATAAATTTTGCTTACAATTGTTTCTTTTTCATCATTTAGATGAGACAGAAGTTTGTTGATCTCACATTCGCAGTGGATCGAGTCAGCTGTGTGTGTGAATGTGGAGCAGCCCTCTGAGGAGTAGGATGACCCCCCACACAAAAAAAGAATTGAATATTGAAAAACTTGTTTTTAATATTAGTTTTATAAAGAATTTTTTAATTGAAGCAAATGAACGAATAACTGAACTTCAAAAATGAAAAACTTATTATTCTTTATGAAACTATTTATTACAGATAAGCACAATTTTATCAATTGGACAGAGTCAAGACAAAAGAACAGCCATGTGCTCAAAAAAACAAAGAACAGAAATATAATAAAAAAAAAATACAAGGAAAATAACATAAAACAACACCAGTCATACGCAACCATGTATGATTTATTTATTTAAACATATTTATAACAGAAAAGGATTACAAGGTGAGAAAACATCCTAACTTACACAAAACTCTAAATGTCTCTAAATGTCAGGGTTCTGTAAGAATAAGGCTAAACCCCAAAGAGCCAGGTCCGGCAATAAAGGGTACAATAAAAGCATTTAAAATAAAAATAACAAAAATGTTTTGTTTAATCTTAATTGCAATTTAAGCTGCAAATTTATTTAATTAGTAATGACAATATTTAGTGACGTTAAAACATAATAATTCATTGTTACAATAATTAATAGTATTTACAAATTGTAAAAGATATTACTGAAAAAAATCTGAGCCCTATGTTTTTTGTGTCAAACACATCTTCAGCATTGAAGTCTTCCTCCTCACTAACCAGCCCCTGCCTTCATTCTATTGGCCTTCTAATTAGGTTGCTATGGTGACCCACAGACAGGTGTGCTCACAGTCACAGGCATCCAGTCTTTTTCCCCTCGACTTGTTTTCCAAAACTACTGAGGCGCAAAACAGATGCTGTTCCTCTCTCTTTCTCTCTCTTCTTTTCAGGCTGTTTGGATGGAGGCCAGGGGCTTTTCCTTCATTTTCCTGGCTAATGCACACCGCTGCTGGTTCTGAACCTCCATCCCTCCAGGCAAAACTCTTTATACATCATGCTGATAATTTTCTGATAAAAGCAGTGATCTTCATCAGTCAATATTGCCACTCCAAGTGTATGTTTGTGTACATATATGTTATAAAATGCTCTGGTCAAGCTTTTGTGAATAAGCACAAAAAATAGCAAAATTGAGGATGGTAAAAATAGTGGTCAGAAACTGAATGCAACATAGACCAAGCTGATAATCCTTCCAAAATGTATTACGTCCAGCAGCACAATCACCCCAGAACTGGCAGAAACCAGTGGCACCCAGGTACACCAATCTACTGTTTGAAGAAGTCTGGCCAGAAGTGGTCTTCACGGAACTGTTGCATGCTATAGCCATACCTCTAACGAGGGAACATATCAGTTCAAAACTCTACTGAATTAAGTTATTACAAACTTTGTAGAGTTGTAATTTCCAAAAGCAGCTTTATCACTATGCCGGATGAAAGGTAACGCAGAATGGAACGACTTCTGTATACCATCTGGATGTATATGTCTAATTAAAAGAGCATGGCATCATTCAGTAACTTGTATTCAGCACCAAGGACAGAGCTCAAATCCACGCAGATGTCCAGGAAGTGTCTGAATCTCTTTGTAACTCACTTGTGTGTAACCTTAAGGCAAAAGTACTAAATGAAAGATTTCTACTCTTTATGTTGCCCTTCTACAGTATGCAAGCTCTCCAGTTGCCACTACGGATATTTATGAAGTAGTGTGACTAAGACCAAGAAAGGACTTTTGTCACAGTCTGTTTTATTCGTTCATTTATTTTCTGCCTTTTCATAGTTTTCCCCATGCATTTACTTCTGCCTTGGTCATGTGATGGATTCCCCACTGTCTGTCCCTTCCAGCTTGGCTTCCTATTTAGTTTCATTATTCTCCTGGTGGTTTGTAGTATCCTGTGCATATATTCCTGTGCCTACGTAAGCTTGGCACAAGACCATTTTCGATCAGTGCAGATCACAATCTCACAACTCAAGCCTTAAGTGTGACTACAGTGAGTTTGTGAACAAAGTCTGGTCATTCGTTCATTTAGTTTAGATCATTCCTCCTCCTTTGGAGAAGTCTTATGTTATTCAGGTTTCCATATAAGGGTCTTTTATGTTTCCATTTATGTTTTTATTACTTGTTTTTGTGATTAATAAACAATTATAATATGGAGCCAACAGTGGTTATTTACATGAGAAATGGAATGCGATTTATTGGGCTTGAGATTGTGCCTTAGAAAGATCATGGGCTTTTGTTTTTTTGATTAAAAACAATCCGCATCAAACAGTTACAGTTACAGTGACAAATGTTAACAATGGTACCAATCATGACTGGTAAATGGAGAGAATGTCTGTCCGTTCAGCAGGTAAATTACATTTGAAACTTTATAATAGGCTTAATAGCTAGTCAGCTCTGATGTGGTTGGTCTGACCATTTCCATTTTGTATTCAGTAAATATCTACGATAAGGTGGATTCTAGACAATTAGAACCAGTTGATTACAACATAAAATATATATACAAATAAAAATCCTCCAGTGTGCATCAGGTCATACCATTCATCCTCGTCCATGTTTTCCATTCACTCTCTCCTAAGAGAAAGAATTTGAACTATTCTTTAGATATTAAAGCATCATTCTGCAACGAGGAATCAAAATCCTTTCTGTCAGATTGTCACCTCAAAGCTCTAATTTATCCTTCCAGAGTCTCCTCGTCTTAATCTCATAGCTGATGTGGAAAAAAAAAACTCAGAATGCTGTAATCTCAGCCACTTTAAAATGGAGCCTCACCCTTCTCAGCCTGAAGTCCTTATTCCTCTATACTTCAAAGTCTGTGAGCAGTACTTCACCTGTCATTTACGTGGTGGCAACACGCTTCACGCATCTTATTTCCCAACCATTCATCCAGCGTGGAAGAAGACTGATGCCCTGATCAAAGACATGAACGCAGGGTAAAGTGGCCGCATTTCACCAGAGCTGCAGCACATATTCTGCAGAGCCAGAGACGGGTACTGAGCTAAACTCATATCATCTTCGTCTTGCTCCAGCTCTCATTCAATCACAAGTCTGTCATTCTGTTCTGCTACCTCAAGAAAAGTTTGCTTTAAATCTTGCGCATTTACACTGTTCAAGTCACACATTTTAATACGATATTTCCTCAAAGAGTAGATCATTATGAAGCACTGATTATTAATATATCCCTTGGGCAGGATCCGAGGACTCATGCACCTTGACAAGTTAATTGCAACAAGAGAAAAAAATGGGTTGTCTTTGCTTTTATTCACTATAAAAGAGCTCAACAGCTAAATGGCAGCTTACAAGAGTCTCTCCGGAGCTTGTGTCCAGGCAGAAGGGCGGTCTAGGGCGTGCTGCAGAGACTCTGCGTGCCAGGCTGACTATAAGCAGAGGATGACAGCTGAGAATGAGAAACATTCACAGGGGCCACAGAGCAGCTCTGGGGTGGAGATCCTGCCATATTCTGCCATCTCGCAGACTCTTGCCAGTTGTCAGCTCCAGTAACACAGCTCACCAATCAGGACTGGATTTATGCATTGCCCAGGAGCAGTTACACCTTCACTCAGAATCACACACTCACACATGCGTGGAGAGACGCAGAGCAGATTCCCTTTGTATTACAGCTTTTGTGTTTGTGTTTTTGGCGGGGGAGGGATGGGGAGTCCACATTGGCCAACACAGTGAGAAAATAGAACTGTAAAAAACATGACTAAATAGACAAAAAAAAAATTACATGTGGAATAGAAAATAAAAAAATGTTTAAATAACATTAATTCTGAACATCAATAAATAACATGAAATCAAAAGTTATACAATTTAGTTTAGTTTAGTTCAGTTCAGTTTAGAAAATAAGTGTTCAAAATTTCAAGGGAAGCTAGTACAACAGATTTTTGGGTTTGGAAGTCCACTCACATATTTTATAAAAGTTTTAATAAAAAGTTTAAGGCTTTAAACATCACGCAACACAATATTTTTAAAATAATAATAATAATAATAATAATAAAACTATTTTTAAAATTTTGCCAAATAACAATAAAACGAATGTTAAAATGTTGCCAATGTCAATAGTAACACAAACAACCCTCCATATGTCTATAATTTTCATCAGCTAAAGTGAAGATTTACAAAATGGCTGCTATGGTTAACAGCCTAAGTAAATAGGGGTCAGTGACCTAATATAATGTTCTCCAGGTTAATGTGAGTAAAATGAACCATGTCTCTATGATTTTCCTAAGCTGAGATAGAGATAAGTCAAATTAGTTGCTATGGTAAAATTTGTTGCCATGCACTGCTTTCTATTGAGGGGTCAATGACATAATATAATGTTTACCCTGTCAAAAGGGGTAAAACATACCCCCCCCCCCCATGTCTTTAGGAATTTCTTAAGCTCAGTTAGAGCTATGCTTGATCGGTTGCTATGGTAACCAGTTTGGTTGTAGTTCAATAATCTATATAAACCAACTCCCATGTCTCTATTTTCAAAATCTAAGATACAGTTCTAAGCATTTGGTTGCTAATGTAAACTTTTTGGTTACTAGGGAATGGTTTGTAATTCACACCTAAACTTTGTTATTATTATATTTTTTATTAGATTTTTCGTTTCTATTTATTAATACACATACAAAACACATAATAACATTACCCTGGAACTTGCCCTCAATATGGCACTTTCTTACAATATCACCAAAAACGTGAAATATTTTGAGCTATTTTAGAGATTAAAAGTAAATGAAGGGTATGCCAGTGAGACAGAAAGAGCTACAAGAGCAAGACAGATGTGCATTAGCAGTCTCTCACACCTGAGCTCATAAACTCTGCTCTGCTGAGTGCCACTGTTGTCACACAATAGATTACTGCCGCCAAAATGAATTAAAGAGATTCCATTAAGTTCTTTAAATAACAAATATAGGCACATGCTCACATGATTCATTTGTTAGCTATGAGCAGCAAAGGTGATAACAATGTTTAGGTTGAATATTTATTTAATGAAGTGATATAATTTCGATCCGGCATGTTAAACTGCATCCATACTTTGGAGTCTTCAATTACAATAAAACATAAACCATTGCAACACACTGAATAAATCTTAGCAGAAATCATTTTGAACGGGTGGTAGACGCACTATGTTAAACATTTATGATGATTTTGTGCTTACGTAAACTCTGAGCTTCCAGGTCATAGAGGGTTCCATTTTGGCAGGGCTATAGGCTTCAAAGTTCTCAGCTTCTGTTGTGTCGTTTGAGGAATGAGGTGCCACATTCCCTCGAGTCGCTTACACACACACAGAGGAACATGACTTTTTACAGACAGCCCTGACCGGCTTATTAGAGCTATGGGCTGCTGGGACGGATAGTGGCACACATGAATGGAGAGAGTGAAAACACCCTACACAAAGTCAAGGTGTGAATTTAGACTCCATGCCAATCTTTCTGACTCTTTTCAGGCACTCAAAAACAAAACTTGAACAAAATATTGTAAAAACTCAAAAGAAACCTCTGAGAACCGCAAGGTACTTGACAATCTGAGGTGGACACTAGGAGTGGGCATCTTTTGAAGCCAATGACGAAATATTTATGGATCAGTCTCAATGTTGGACGCAATAATTCTTAAAAGTGGAATATATCCTGATTAGGCTTGCAAAGATAAACCGTACTGTGTAAAAGTTTTAGGCAGGTGTGAAAAATGCTGTAAACACAGATAAAACAAGGAATTATCAATGCCACTTTTAGGGTGAAACTCAACTGACACAAAAACTGCTGTGTAAGAGGATTCAACTGGGCGTGGAAAAAAAAAGCTTTTTCTAATAAAGTGAACTGTCCATGGCTCAATATGCATTTGTGAACCGCTGTTTTTTAGTTCCTCATTTGAATAACTGCCTTATGGATCATTATTTCAAAGTGCTTGGCGAACTACTTGATTATAAATGTGAACGCATTTCTGGGACAATTATCCAATCACTGAGTTGCCCCTTGTGTGAACATCCAATCAGTGAACGCTAAAGTTAGAGGAGGGCGGGTCTTTTCAGGTGTTACTCTAAGTGTGACCGGAGCAGAGCTCCCTCAGTCAGCACTGTGAGGAGGCTTTTAAACCCGAAGACATCTGCAGCACAGTCTGCAAGTCACACACACACACGCACACACACACACACACACACACACGCACATACACAGCGAGAGAGACTCCGAATCATTCAAACTGCCAAACCTGACTAATTTAGAGAGATTGTTTAATATATTGTTTAAATAAAGCGTCCATTTTTAGGATGTCTGCTGATCTTTGAATTAGCAAAATAAAGTAAAATTTTCACCAATTTTTTTTTTTTTATCTTTATGGGATCTATACAAAGGATGGTTACAAAATGACTAATTTGCTAAGCTATCAGTGCTGAACCGAACCAATAACTGAGGTACATACTGAACCGTGAACTTTGTGTAGCGTCACATCCTAGAAAGAGGTATGGCAAGAATAAGCACAGCAACACAAGATAGTTATGCTGCATCAATAAGGTCTCTTCAGGCAAAGATTTCAAAGCAGAAAAGGGATTTCAAGCACATTAAGCTGGCTATCAGAAGTTGGTGGGTTTTGGGTATAGTCATCCACTGTTCAAAGAAGTTTAGCTAGGGATCTTCAAGAGTTGCAGCCAAAAAGCCATACCTATGATGTAGGGGTGTAACGGTACGCTAAAATCGTATTCGGTTCGGTACAGTGTCTTGGAGAGCTTGGTTCTGTTTATTCGGTTCGGTACAAAACAATAAGAACTTACATAATCTTTAATTTGGAAAAGCTGCCAATACACATTAGAATTCTTGCATAAAATAAATAAAAGTGACACTTTTGGGTGATATTTTAAATAAATTGCACTCTTTATAAAGAAAAGCACATTTTTTAAAAAAAAAATGAAATACTGCAACTAGTTAGGATAGATAGGATAGATTAACCTATCCACATTTTCTGAAGAGAGCATAGATCTGGTTGCAGTGACAATATCTTCAGCAGTAGAAAATGTTAGATGTGTTGCCTGCCCGATCTCCGTGGAACAATGTCGGCATACAACTTTAAATTTATCCACTCGTCTATCCCTGTTATGTATTTTAACAGAGAAGCCAACGTGTTCTCAAACAGGAGACCGTAGTGAGGTGAGAGAGTCTTCAAGTGCTGGCTTCTCTTTCGCTGTCCATTTCTCACAGCTACTCGTTGCAGCACTACTGTGTTTCACTCAATAGCGTCCGTGCGGAAACTCGCCTAGGAACATAGTTCCGCTGCGCTTAATATCACGCTAATAATACATTTATATAATTTAATAAAAATACCGAATACCGAAATGGTACGCAAGTGTACCGAACCGAACAGGCCGTACCGAAACGGTTCAATACATCCCCGTGAACCGTTACACCCCTACTATGATGTGGGAACAAGGCCAAACCCAACATGGGTTCATGAAAAAAAGGCATCCAGATTAGAAAAAAGTTGGGGATCATTAACCTAAATCGCAGTAAATCAAAGCAAAGTCTTCCAGTAGTGAAAAAAAATATGTGTAAAGTCATATGGATTGATAAAGCTGAGTGAAAGTAAATATTCTGGCAGTAATTATCAATTACTTTAACTCAACATTTAACAGATTGTGTATCATAGTAAAGCATGTTTATGGCAAGGCTACATACAAATGTGCAAATGCTTGTACTGGACCGAGTTTCACTCAGATACAAGTATTTGTGCATAGCAAAACAAATAAATTAGGTGAAAGCAAATAAAAATAATCTTTGAACCATTTTTATATTTAAGTGACTATATTAACTTGAGGGGCCTTTCAACCATAGGAAAAAAATTACAACATTTTAAT
Organism: Danionella cerebrum; assembly: GCA_007224835.1. Taxonomy (NCBI): domain Eukaryota; kingdom Metazoa; phylum Chordata; class Actinopteri; order Cypriniformes; family Danionidae; genus Danionella; species Danionella cerebrum. The sequence goes on along the minus strand of SRMA01027219.1, from coordinate 37,752 downwards.
CTTGTGTATTTCCTCAAAGATTCTTTCACATTGTAGTTATATCTTAATGTGAAGAGGACACCTTACACAGGATGAAGAGAATGGGTGCTGAAATCCTGCGAAACTTCTGAATTCAAATAGTCACTTTCTAGCGGCCTCATTTTTCGGCCCTTTGAGCCGGAGTAAAAAGTGTACATGCTTTGATCCCTCATTGAAACGACCAGCTCTGTAGGTAGAAATCTGCTGCTGCAAGTCCGGTGAAACTTTACTCATTAAAGTAAAAGGTCTGAGAGCATTTACAAGAAAAAGAAGAGCTAACATTTATCCACTGACTTACAAACCTCATTTAAATCAGTTATAGGGAATGCTGTGCTTCATTTCTGTACTTGACCGGGAGAGACAGAGTTCTGATGAAATTTTTTTGTCATATTTTTTGGTTTACTATGAAAAAAGTGTATTAACATAGCAACAGCAATCAATGCTTCAACAACCCTTTAGTATTTGCTGGCTAAAAGGAAAAGGCGCAGTGGGTGAGATCATATCTATTCAGATGACAGATGCACTCAGGGATCAACGACCTGATGATCTGCTCCAATTTACGTATGCTGTAAACCAGTATGTACTTGTTTTAGTAGTGCTACTGCCATTCATTTTCACAAGAACACTGATTCATAGCCTTTTTTTATTTTATAGTGTTGAATGAATTTCTCACTGTTACAGAAACTGATCAGGACAAAATTAAACAATGATGATCTTCTACAAATCCATGCATGACTGTCTGAATTTGTCAGAGTTCAATTCAGCTGCATAACTCTATGTGGTCCTTGATGACAAACAGGAAGTAAATAAGAGACCCAGATGGTCTGTAGGTAGAACCGCCACCACAGATGATCAGAAAAACCCAAAATATCTCACACTGATGAAGCTATGAAAGGAGATTCATTGGAAAAAGAAAACCTTACCTTTAGTAGAGATGCAGAGGTGTCAACATGAAATGAAAAAGAAAGGGGAGAGTTAGTCATATTCATAGAATACAGAATGCATATAAGAATAGAATCCATTTAAGATATTTTTTTTTTATAATTCATATGTACAGTTCTTCTGCAGTAAAACTTTTGACAGACCTTTGTAAGACCATTAAGAGATTTAAGACCTGTATCATACTTTTATTTATCAAACAAACTACAAATAAATGAACATTAAAATCTAATACACTGTAAAAAAAATATATTGCATACAAGACATACCTCTCTCATCTTTTTAAGTGGGAGAAATTGCACAATTGGTGGCTGACTAAATACTATGTGATAAATAATAAATAAATAAATAAATAAATAAATATATACATCACAATTGCACTTTTGAGCAAAAATCTGCTCAGAGTGTGTCTTGTTAATTGCAAATGATCTGCTACTGGTAATTTTTGCTGCAGATGCTTAACCTATTCTTAATACTATTACTAAACTGTTCTATTCTCTAACAGTCTTGATTGTTAAACTACTGAACCTCTTCATCAATGGCAAGTAAATATAGTTAAACATTGGGAAAGATGAAGACAAATCTGTGGGTGTAAATGTGCAAATAATGGGTTGGTTATAGTTACACATAACTGGGTTGGTACACTTTCAAGATATTGTCTTTTGCCAAATTTGAATGAAACCTAATAGAGCAGTATGCAAATGAAATAAATGGTGGGAATTTCAAAGGAGCTAAGGAAAACAATCGCTTGAAGAAATGTGAAATTACTCAACCTAAGCCTAGCACAAACAGATGCACCAGCACAGTGACAGGTTAATTTCAGATCTTTGTTTGTGATCTGCAAGATAAACACAGATAGACACAGACAAAAGGCAACAACACAAGAGAAGAAATGCTAGCTGCAGAAAAATAATAACATCTAATGAGGTCAAAAAGCTATTTTTTTGCGTCTCTATCGCAGCTCTGATCTCAGGAGCAGGTGGCTGTGTTTTAATATGAATATGAGATATGCTGCATGTTTTTGGCCCAGATTAGCAGTGTGAACATCACACTAACAGGATCCAGAGGGATAATCTGAGAAGCGAGAGACATCAAACGCTCAGAGCTCTGAACTCTGGATTAACGGTAGTTCCGACTGAAGCAGAATCAACAGTTTCTCAAAGCTCAATTAGTTTCATATCGAAAGGCTTTCGTAGGTAACACCCCAGAAGCTTCCATCCAAAAATCAAACTACTTTATGTACTTTCAGGGGTTTGCCAAGATATTCAAAACACTTGTAAATATGGTATATTCTGGATTTTTTTCTAGTTAACTTGAAAAAATTTAAAGCCTTAAAAAAACTACTGCTATCACTAAAATGTTCTAACTATACCATTTAAAAAATGTAATAAATAAAAAAAATCATCAGTAGAGATGCAGTGACACATATCACACAAGTATCACAATGCATCATGATTTAACACAAATAAAAATAGAAGCTTTTTTAAACTAGTGATGTCAATCGATTTCAAAAAATAAAACAAATCAATCACAATTAGACGACTGAAACTTCTTGAATATATAAACGTAAAAAATGTAATGAATTGTAAACTCATCACAAAGAAAATATATAAATTCAAAACCAGATTTTTATTGAAATTTTTGTTTCAAGAGAAAAGATTTTCTCATGTAAACAACATACCTGCAATAAACCCTAACTATCCTCCAAATTAACAGCTGGCTTGAAAATCAAATTAAAAACAGTTTTTTTGATCACAAAAACTTGTAGAGAAAGCCTGAATAACATAAGACTTCTCCAAAGGAGGAGGAATAAACTGTTTGTGTTACTTGACATGTTTTTTAAACGGAATTTTAAAGGTAAAAAGCTAAGAAGGCTCAAATCTAGTTTGATTTGTACTAGAGCAAGTAATACCATCCAACCACAAGGAGGCATCACTACTATTTTTACAATGCCCTTCTTAACTGGGAGGGTAATTGTCTCCAAGTAAATATTAAACAAAATACATAGACAACTTAAAGAAGCCTCACTCATTGAAGCAAATACATGTCACTCCTAGAAAATCTATCAAAAAAAATCCATAATTAATTTAGTGAAGATTTATAACATTTTTTTTTAATTTAATATAGTAGTGATATGATCGGTGACTGAACTAGCTGCATGTTATGTAGAGATAAAGAAGGGCAACCACAACATTCAAGAATTGACCAGTTATGTGCCAGGAATAGTGAATAATTTCACTTTACTAAACTTATAACAGTAACATCACAGTTAACACTACTAATCCTACCTCCGACACAATGGTGAAAATTCAGTATTTTGTTAAAGTATATTAACCCTAGAGTATCCTTAACATGAGAGCTCACATAAACGTCTGGCAAACAGGCAACTAGGATTAACACTATCCTTTGAGCTTAGAATCCGCATCAGCGTTGTTAAGATGAACACAGAGTTCCCTGTTGTCAAAGAAAAAAGAAAGGTCATTTGTATATTTGTTCAAACACGGCTCAAATTCCTGCAGAACCGCATGGCATTCTCTCAGACAGAAGACTTTCTCAGCACCTGTTGTTTTTCACATAACTGGCTTTCTGCCCTTTTCCTCTATGCCCACTCGAGCCCTCTGAAGCAGAAGGAGAAAAAAGAAAAGGGAAAAAGAGAGGGAAAAAAGCAGGTGATATACCAGTGGCTTTTGGTAATTCGACCATATGGCGCCCTCAGTCACAGTAAACCTCAGTGAGCCGGCAGGATGAAAAATGAACAGATGCATGAACCTTTCTGCTAGATTAAAAACTGAGTTTATGAAAAGGGGCACCAACCCAACATTGCCATTTACTCTCATACAGACACGATCAATCAACCTAATGGCCTTTAAATGACAAAGCTCATCGCAGAAAAGCTGAACATCGAAAAATACCAACCAAAGGCTTGCCACAAAGAATTGCAAACCACACACTTTTAGACTGTAGATAGTAAGAGCTATAATCCTAGCCATCACTCTAAAACTCTCAGAATAATAGATCTCAGCTTTAGAAGGTGACCCACTGTTGAACCCAGCAGTGATTATACAAATTTACACATTCCCACATGCCATGAAATGGTTTGAAACAGTGAAAAAAAATCAATTGCTTCCTTAAAATACAAGCATACAGATCATTCCTAATGGAGGTATACATATCAATAGTTTCCCTGTCCATTTACGCTGATGATATCACAGCTTAATTTACGTAAATACCATAAATACCATGTGATGTGCAAGAAATTAGTTATATCCTATATATCCTATATCCTATATATCCTATATCC